>CACRXK020002688.1:0-41288 GCA_902702795.2 Paramuricea clavata
GAATTCGAAATCCATTCGAAATCCTTAAAAATTTTGACCCCTTCTCCCCTCCAAACTCCAAAGGTTTAGACCACTGCAAAAGTTCTGAAAACCTGAACGTTTATTTAAATTCTATACATAAATATTTTTTCGATCTAACAACATTAGGCGACTTAAAAATGCATTTTTGTGATTGTAACTTTTCTTCAAACCTCGTCCTAAAATATGTGAAATAGCGTTCTAATGAATTCGAAATCCATTCGAAATCCTTAAAAATTTTGACCCCTTCTCCCCTCCAAACTCCAAAGGTTTAGACCACTGCAAAAGTTCTGAAAACCTGAACGTTTATTTAAATTCTATACATAAATATTTTTTCGATCTAACAACATTAGGCGACTTAAAAATGCATTTTTGTGATTGTAACTTTTCTTCAAACCTCGTCCTAAAATATGTGAAATAGCGTTCTAATGAATTCGAAATCCATTCGAAATCCTTAAAAATTTTGACCCCTTCTCCCCTCCAAACTCCAAAGGTTTAGACCACTGCAAAAGTTCTGAAAACCTGAACGTTTATTTAAATTCTATACATAAATATTTTTTCGATCTAACAACATTAGGCGACTTAAAAATGCATTTTTGTGATTGTAACTTTTCTTCAAACCTCGTCCTAAAATATGTGAAATAGCGTTCTAATGAATTCGAAATCCATTCGAAATCCTTAAAAATTTTGACCCCTTCTCCCCTCCAAACTCCAAAGGTTTAGACCACTGCAAAAGTTCTGAAAACCTGAACGTTTATTTAAATTCTATACATAAATATTTTTTCGATCTAACAACATTAGGCGACTTAAAAATGCATTCTTGTGATTGTAACTTTTCTTCAAACCTCGTCCTAAAATATGTGAAATAGCGTTCTAATGAATCTAGAAATTCAAAATTTTCCTCGCGCCTACGGCGCTCGCATTCGAAATCCATAAAAATTTTGACCCCTTCTCCCCTCCAAACTCCAAAGGTTTAGACCACTGCAAAAGTTCTGAAAAACTGAACGTTTATTTAAATTCTATACATAAATATTTTTTCGATCTAACAACATTAGGCGACTTAAAAATGCCTTTTTGTGGTTGTAACTTTTCTTCAAACCTTGTCCTAAAATACGTGAAATAGCGTTCTAATGAATCTAGAAATTCAAAATTTTCCTCGCGACTACGGCGCTCGCATTCGAAATTCATAAAAATTTTGCCCCCCCCCCCTCCGAAAGTTTCGACCACTGCAAAAGTTCTGAAAAACTGAACGTTTATTTAAACTCTTGGAATACTTCCCCGTCTTACCGTCTATGCGCTTTAAATAGTTCGCTTTTCTAACCAAACATAAATACTACAAAAGTCGGTCCAAGAACATAGGACACCCCCCCCCCAAATTGTTTTCGAATGTGCGCCCCTGGCTCTGTCGCATTTCTATACTTGCTTAATCTGAATGAGCTAGTGTGGCAATAATATCTGGATTTGAACTCTCCTTCACTATGTCCGACATACGATTCCTTTTGAGTCGTATCGTTCCTAACAACCATTGCTTGGTATACTACGCTGTATGTTAGACATTCACTGGGCAGTGGACACGAGGACTTATTCCTGCAATTGCATTGTCTTGGTTTCGTGCTGCATGTTGACGCATCTGTTGAGGTGAGCTTATTTACTACAGATTTATTGTGCCCAGAAATTATATTACGAATGTTGGGCATGCAACTGTAACTCAGCTTCAAGGTATTTCTGTTAAATAATTTATGGAGAGGATTGTTTTTAGGGAAGCAATCATCAATTGCTTGAAGGAATTTGTGTCCGATATTCGTTTTGACATTAGAGTTGTAAGGTGGATTAAACCATATAACGTTTCTGTTTCTAGTGCGTTTTGTCTTTGCATGCTGGGGATTGTATTTTAACTTGTAGTTGTAACCACTCTTATGTAAAGCATCTTGGTATGGAGGACAAGATGAATTAAATGCTTCTTCGTCAGACGAGATGTTGGACAATCGATTGTTAATTGCATCAGGAATTGGTGGGTGATTACTCTGACGATGGACATATTGAAGCGTATTTCCCGGTTTCATGTACGGTTTAAATGAGGAAGTTCGTAAGTCAAATGTGACATCTAGGTAATTGACACATTTTTTGTTAGCTTCGAGGGGTGCAAGGCAAGGGAAGAGGTAGGATTGTTCCCAGGGCCATAGCTAGCGTCAGTATAGTTGGTGGTGGTGTGGGGGGGGGGGTGTAAGCCAACAATTTCCGAATGATGAAAACAATTTCCGAATATTTCATGGCGTACGAAGCCACGAAAGTGTTTGCTATCCGGAAAATGAAGATGCAAGATACAAACAAAAATACACATGCATATTGTACGCACAGACATATTACACAAGCATGCAGTGCCGTAGGAAGCTCTTTTTATTGCGGGTGGGAACGAGGGCCGAAGGCCAGAGGAAATTTTTGAATTTAGATTCTCTGAAATGCCATTTCCTGGACTTTGGGGGAAGTTTTTACAGAATTCTGATGGTCAGAAAACAGAGTTTTAGTATGATATTTGTAGTGTTACTAAGAGTATGCATTCACATCGGGTGAAAAGCCGTTTGTTTGGTCACGGTGGGAGTCGAACCCGGGACCTTTGGGATACTAGTCCAATGCTCCGGCAACTTAGCTGCGTGGTTAAGTCGGTTCGAGTTGTTAATAGAGTTTTAGTATGTCGAAATCTGTTACAATTTGCTTACAATTTAATATTAATCAATTGTCAGTATTTTAAAAGTATATTATTTAAATGATAAATGTGTGCATGATTTTGAAAAAAGAGTGATTATCAGTAAATTATTGTAGGGGCTGCTCCCCTAGTCCCCCCCCCCCCGTTGCTACGGTCCTGAGAAGTAATAAACCGTAAAAACATTCACCGATAAATGCTGTGATTTCGTAAATCAGTTTATAACTTATACTGATCACAATACCATTTTATAATATTTTCTCTGTCTAAACAACTGAAATCAGTTGTTTATATACTATTATTGCCGTAATTTTCAACGGCCAACCAGATTTTCCGAATATGTTAATTTTACAAAAGTTTGGGGGGGTGGGGGGTTAACGCCCCCCTCCCCCCAATACCCCCCTCGCTACGGCCCTGATTGTTCCTTATAATTATATTGCTGGACCGGAGAGAGTTGTTCTCATTCCCTGCCCCTCTTCCCCTACCCCAGAAAGATCCTGGGTACGAGGTTGCCCCTACCCCTCATCTCTGCCGAATGAATTCCAGGACACCATTTTTTTGCAAAAAGTGAAATAACAAAACCATGGCATATTTTTGGTGTCTAATATGATAAATTTTGAAACTCAGAAATGGTCAGTTTAGATCGAAATTGTGTGTAATTTACTCAAACTCAACGGTCTTATTCAATCTTACAATCTTCAATTTAAGTTTAATCTCACTCAGTCACGCCATCTTCAGAACTTCTCATCGTCTCCGACCCGCGTACAGCAAATCTCCATTTTTATTTATGAGCCAAACCGAACTCAAAATAACTATAACTCATGTTTAATAAAATGAAAAGATTTAAATGTTTCCCGATACAATTCTAAAGTACCATAGATGTTCTCACTTATCAGGCACTGTCTTTCAATAACGTAAATATTCAATCCCACACATAGGCGTACGGGCATAGAAAATTAGGAGGGGGCCGGGGCGGATGTCAGTCTACCCGACGAGCCTCGAAGGCGCGAGTACTGCTAGAGTCTCCAAAATGCCATTTTCTGCGTTTTAGGGTGACATTTTTGCATGGAGCGGGTGAGGAACGAAGCCGAAAATTAATGAAACAAGACCAAGTCTGATGACTATATTTAAATTAATATCATAAATGTAACTTTTACCGAAAACCTAACCTAATCTCCCCTACAAGTTAATAATAATATATATATTAATCAACAAAATACCAGTTTTGGAATATTAAGATACATACATAAAAAATCTACCACTTCATTATACATACAAAAAATATAACATTTTTACTAATAACCAAATTTAAGCTTTCAAAAACTGCTAAAATATCGTAACAGTATTTGGCAACCAAGTTCATAATAATTTATGAAAGAAATGTGAGGCATGGGAATTGAAAGGTCTTTCTGCAGAACATGACGTATTTGGAATCGTTGCCAAGATGGAACTTGCTTTGTAGAAGACTGGAGAGGAATCCTTGAAATGCCAGTATACGAGTACCGTACATCTAGCGTACCTCTAGCGCATTCAGCGTGGGCCTAGAGTGAGCTTATCGTATAAACCATACGTCCGAATACGAGCAAAATTTTCAAAATAAGCATGCTTAAAAAATGTTTCTTTCTCGCCAAACTTCGCCATATGCCAGCGTATACCACCGTATGCGACGTGCTTGAAACGTAGGCTATGTCAGCGTATACTAGCGTATGATTGATATTTTTCATACGCTGACATACGCTAGCAGTCTTTCATAACTACATTGTGAACAACATTGTTACAATTAACAGCTGCAATATACTGATTTGCTTTAAAATGATTATGTCTCTGCACGGATTCGTAGTTGCCAGTGATGTCTGTTTAATTAGCGCTATTATTTTAATTATTTTTGTCACCTTTATGCAAGCATATGTTCTAGTTTGAATATTCTTTTAATATTTCGCATTTTGACTATTAATAACATTTGTTTGTTGGAAAGATCAAATTGATTTCAGGTACACAGGACATAGATTGCCCAACTCTTAAGTACAAATTGCCCGTCTAATGTAGAAATTGCACGACTAAGTACAAATTGCCCGACTGACCCCAGTCTCGCACGCCTATGATCTTAAACAGTCCAGTTCAACCGATTTCTTTTTAATTATAATACTGTGGTCAAATGTCTCGATTTTCTCTCCTTGGAAATCGACTTTAAAAGGTGGACCATTATCGCTAACAAATTCAATTGGGAATCCATGAACCGAAAATATTTTCGAGTCATTGTCCATGGTCTTTGCAGTTCAATGACTTAGTACCCTAATCCTAACAATAATCCCACTCCTAACGTACCCTGACCCTATTCAACTGTGAATTTTATTCAATTTCAGAGTTTGTCGGTTACTGACCAACTCAAATCCGAGTTCGAGTCAAATGTCCGAGTCACTGTTTAACTGTCTTTGTCCAGCTCATGGTCAAGCCTCGTACCCAGGCGCTTTGGTTTGTTTACGTCATTAAGCGCACGTGAGACGGCACGTGAGAAGGCACGCGAGGGAGAAAAACGGAAAATCAAATTAATCCCTGCGGTCCACGCAAAGGCCGCGCAAGCCCAGAACAACACATAGCGCCTGGGTACGAGGCTGGTCTTTGTCAGTAAACTGACTTAGTACCCTAACCCTAAACCTACTCCTAACTCTATTCGACTGTGAATTTTCTTCACTTTCGTCTTTTTTTTACGCGACTCGAGCGTTTGACTCGAGCTCGGGACACGGATTCGCGACTTGGGTTTTCATGGGATGTATATTTAGTATAAACGGGATGAAAATTAAAGAAATTGAAGCATACTGGCGCTTTTGGTTCTCTAAGGTTCTTTAAGGTTCCCGCACATTACCCTGATGGCCTGATCCAGGAAATCCCGGTCAAGACTCCGACTAAGCTGAATGATGGACAACAACCCAACTGCATGGCAACAAATCTAGAGCCAATCTTGAATGTTTTTTTAAAGATGGTACCATTTCATCTGGCGATAGAGAGGGAGTGAAAGAAGCAGCAAGTCTGTATTTTTGTTGAAAAGAAGACATGCCCGAGTATTTCAGACATCTTGAGGAACTGCAAATTGTATCTACGATAAGAGAGAATTCCGGATTCCGAATTGGGGGGGGGGTATTGAAAATTTAAAAAACTTGGAAGGGGGGCATCGAATATTTACCAATAACCCCAACAGGGGCCCTGTAAAAATATAAGCTTTTTTCAATACATCTTCATCCCCCCCCCCTCGCCTCGGCATAATAAATGTACTTTTCCTAAATAAACTTCAAGGTACTTTCATATGATTAAGGGTTCAGTTTCTCTATATTTAACCGAACAGCAAACAAAAATTTAATTAGTCAGTTCTGTGCACGAATTCAATGCCAAGCTTTCTCAAGGTCTCAAATTACTGGACGCGGATAAATATATATATATATATATATATATATATATATATATATATATATATATATATATATATATATATATATATATATATATATATATATATATACTCCAACGGGCTAACAAACAGCAACAACGAAATTTGCAATCGTATCACGAAGAAGGCGATGTAGCTCAGAAAACAACGCCGGTAGGACCTGATAAATAATACTTTTGCCGAAGCCAGTTGTCAGAGCAGCAAAGTCAAAGACATCTTGGCCATGAAAAACATACATGACTAGTTTTGCTGTTATTTCAGCGTCGTGTGTCCAAACTTCGTCAAAGATTTTGATAAAGCCCTTTCAAAATACTGTTTGTTTGATTTATTTTCTGCCATATAGCATAAAAGGAAAGAAATTCGATGATGCATGGAATTTGATAAATGCGTTTGACCTTAATTGTCGCCTTGACCGAGCTATTTTTAAAACTATTGTTTATGTGAACTTGCAACCAATCAAAATCTTTCATGATGCCGATCAACCAATCAGATTTCCCGTCCACCAGATGAACGGGAATTCCACAGTTTAGACAGGTTTTGTGTCAGGTCCTATTTAAAATTAGGACCTGAACTTCAGGTTATACATACTCTGACTTCAGCTGGATTATTAGGTATTGGTGCAACAACAAGATTTGATACAAAAAGTGTAGGTGTCCCTGTTGGAGGAAATTCAATAATATCACTTTCAACTATTTCTTTCAGTTTATTATCCGTCTGTTTATGGAAATGAAAAGATATCTCTCGGGGTTTTGCACAATATGTTTAGAATTATCTTTAAGGTGTAGGTGTACTCCATGTCCTTTTAGTTTTCCAATGCCATTAAAAACTGCTGGGTATTCCTTTTTAAACTTTGACATGACTCTTAGGAATTTCTGGGTTCTCATTGCCAAACTGTTTATGATCCTCTCGAGGATCAGTGTAGAATGTAGAACTGGACTGGGTAACTGCATGCACATTCATTTTCACAATATCAAGCTCTGTGGCTGTGCAATATAGTAATGACCCACCGTCCATATTTATCTGTGTTTTGACTCAATGAACTGAGTTTGACTCCTTCAAATTTCCCAAAGACTGCAAAAATTTTTTTTGTTGATGGTTTCAAATGTAAACTGGGTTTTCTTTTTTATTTCATTAAATGCTTTGGGATCTAAAATGTTTGTTGTTGCCCCAGTGTCAGCAGTCATTTTAATATTAGCCCTTCCAATAATAACTGGAATGGTTTTAACTGCTCGTGGATTTGGGGAACCTTCATTTTCTACTGGAGGGGTAACCACAAAAACATTTTGCTTTTCATGATCAGTATAGTTGATGCATGGATTGAATGTTCTCCACTTTGTGTTCTGGAATATTGTTCCTGGTACTTTGACGACTTCGGCACATAGTCGCAAAATTATTTTCTTTTCCACATGCAAAACAAGATTTTCCCGTAGCCTCTACACACACTAAGATGACCTGCATAATAATTTTCACCATAATTATAACGTAGCCAGTTTCTTACTATTCTGTTGCTGCTCATGTGAATTTTCGCAGCCAGCATTCTTGATTTAATTGGAAGGTATATCGATTGGTTGGAAGATCGATATTAGATTGCTGCTTGATGTGTCTGTTCGTTCATTCATGATACTGACCCAGCTTTTCTTGTTGGTTACGTATAGCATTATAACCGCACTCGAGGAAGGAGCTAAATGCCCACAGTCTTTTTCTAATGATTTGACAGCTTTATCTGTTATTTACGGTGGCCCATACGGGCCAACCCTTCTCCGTAGAAACTTGCATCTTCTCCGTATAAATGTGTTGTTATTCCATGGAAATCAAACTTCTCCGTGGAATATTGCCGTTGTTCTGTCACGGAAAGCCTTTTCTCCGTAGAAATACGCAGTTTCTCTGTGGAAAGACGTATCTTCTCCGTGGAAACACGCCGCTTTTCTGTAGAAACTCCGCAGCTTCTCCGCGGAAACGCGTAGCATTTATGTGAAACACAATGCTGTGGCCCGAACGGGGCACCTCCTCTCCGCAGGAACATGCAGCTTCTCCGTAGAAACACGTGCCTTCTCCGTGGATGAGCACTTTCCTTGTGAATTAAAAAAGGCACGCCCCCTGAATATTTATTGGTTTTATACGACGGGGGGGGGGAGGGAGGAAGAGAAAATAAAGTCACAAGTCAACATCGTGGTCAAAACATTACAAGCCAATTTTATAAATATGAATGCTTTAATATGGGCACAGATATCCAGCATATAAATTGTGAGAATTGCCTGCAGGCAGAGATTTTGATCGTTTATAGCTTTTGTAACAATCGTAGAAATAGATACGTACCATAAAGTTTACTTTTTTATATTCATGTTATCATTTTTATTTGTGGATTTATATTTTTTATAAATTGAATATTTAAATATACACTCTATTAATCTGTCAGTCAGTCTCGTATGCGGATCCACTAGTGTAGGTATGGATATACAAATATTCAATTTATAAAAATATACACAAATAAAAATGATAACATAAATATAAAAAAGAAAACTTTGTAGTACGTATCTATATTTCCACGATTGTTACAAAAGCTATAAACGATCAAAATCTCTGCCTGCAGGCAATTCTCACAATCTATATATGCTGGATATCTGTGCCCATATTAAAGCATTCATATTTATAAAATTGGCTTCTAATGTTTTGACCACGATGTTGACTTGTGACTTTATTTTCTCTTCCTCCCCCCTTATAAAACCAGTAAATATTCAGGGGGGCGTGCCTTTTTTAATTCACAAGGAAATTGCTCATCCACGGAGAATTAAGGCATGCACACGTTTCTACAGAGAAGCTGCATGTTTCTGCGGAGAAGAGGTGCCCCGTTCGGGCCACCGCATCGTGTTTCACATAAATGCTACGCGTTTCCGCGGAGAAGCTGCGTGTTTCCACAGAAAAGCTGCGTGTTTCCGCGGAGAAGATGCGTGTTTCCGCGGAGAAGATGCGTGTTTCCACGGAGAAACTGCATATTTCTACGTACAAAAGGCTTTCCGTGACAGAACAACGGCAATATTCCACGGAGAAGTTTGATTTCCATGGAATAACAACACATTTGTGCGGAGAAGGTGCAAGTTTCTACGGAGAAGGGTTGGCCCATATGGCCCACCGTAGTTATTTCAAGAGAGCTTGCATATGCTATAATATGTTTACTAATGATAAATCATCCTGAATGGCTTTTCTTCACACTCGCGATGATAAACATCCTTCAACAAGCTGGATTAATCTCATTTTCACTGTTAGCGAATTCACAGATGATGGCTTGTTGTCGAAGCCTGGTACAATGTTGATCAATTGTTTCCTCAGTTATTTGTTTTAACTGGCGAAATTTATGGGTTTCAAGTAACGCATTTTTCTGAGGTAAAAAATACTCATTCAGCTTTTCAACCGCTAATCTTTGTCTTCCCCTACCTCATGTAGACAACGTTGCAAAATGTTTTTCTACTTTGTTTCCCCACGCATATAACAATAGAGCACGTTTCCGAGTATCGTTCATTTTTTATAATATGAATAGCAACCAGAAACAGTTTGTACCGCCGTAACAAATCTTCCCGGCACGGTATAGGCCATTTTCCACTTCGAGCGTGTCGTATCGTAACGTATCGGTGATCATGCGCAGCTTGAAGATGAGTTTTCAAATTTACGTACTTCCGGTTAATTCGCGTATCAAAATAAAAAGTTCGTCGCAAGTCAACTTTTTAGTGTAGTACGGAAGTACTAACCAATCAACATTCACTAATGTTTGAAATTTAAATGTGTTTTGATACGTGTCGGTACGTTACGCTTGACTGAGTGGAGAACTACTTTAAAGATAATGTAGTTGGATCCGAATACCGATCAAAGTTTCGCAAACCTGACAAATCCCATGCAGTCGCCATATTGGATTATTCCTAAAATGTTATCGATTTTCCGATTTCAATTTCTCAATTTCAAACGTGATGAAAACACTAATCCAACGTGTATCGTGTCCCTTGTCAATTAGGCTATAATGTTTCCAGAGCTAGAGTAAAATGTTGTTGCAATATTTGTATTCCTCGTCGCCAATATAATTTACTCAAACTGAACGGTTTTATTCAATCTTGCAATTTACAATTTAAGGTATAAATCATGCAGTCACGCCATCTTGAATTTCTCCCTGGTGTCTCTGATCCGTACAGCACATTGTGTATGTATATAACTGCACGTTTTGTCGGATTGCGAGGGTCAGAGGATAAACCACGAATCAAGCACCATCAACTCCCTTGGCTGGTTCTCAAACAGACATGGCTTTCTACATATTCGCTATTGTCTAATTGCCATTGCACAATATTCACGTGCATTTACCAAAGCATTTATGATTGAAAATAATCGTATTTGAATTATTTTCAGACCGACATATTAGTTAACTAACCATAATATTGACTTGTCATCCAATACCTCAACGTGGATCCTAAGCAAAGATGTGATTTCAGCCACTACTACTTACTATGTAACTCAACGGGCAAAGATCTGATCTACGATCGAAGCAATTAAAATTAAAATCGACGCGATTCTAGCGCAACACTCTAACCAACTGACATACAAAAGAGACAGTTCTCGAGCTCTAACCACAAATTCTCGTATATAATTGCCAACTAAAATTATGCCAATGTATAAGGTGTACGTTTTTGCGTAAATACCAGTAATTTCGCTGTCGCATGCATGCATGAACTCGGTATAAATTATTGAAAGGAGTTGTAAATAGAAATTAAAAGTTAAATTTTTAAAACAGTTATTTACAATAAAATTACTTATATTACAATTGTGATTTCTCCCCAAAATTTGTCTTCAAGGAACTCGAAAAAATAAATGGAAGCGCATGTTAAAGTCAAAATAAATTATTTATAATTTTCCATATATGTCTATATGGGTTTTTTATCTTTTTCGACGATATTACGCCTCCTGAAAAGTACCAATTTTTATCTTTATATATATTTACATCTTAAAACAAATTAGGGATTTCGTTTGAGTCCCCACCCCCCCACCACCTCCGTGTTTTTGCAGCCATTCGTTCTTCTGCAATAGCACTTAGAATACAATGTATTTAGAATACAATGTTTTACAGTATTAGAAACAACATTTTTATGTATTTTATACACAACCTACAATACGCAATGTATAATATATAAAATTATGTATATATAATATTGTTCACTTTGTAATACGTTAAGGAGAAATTATATTTCATAATTTCCAGACCGCCCTCCGCGGCTGCATTGGTTTCGAACACTGAATGTGAATTTGAATTGATGTCAACACACTGGTTTAATTAATTGTTAATTCAGCATCGAACAATAAAAGTTCTGCGAGCGTTCTGTTATGTCAAGTTCTATCATTGTTCTCTCGGTAATAAGATAAGGAGAAAACTTTCATTTTATATCATAAAAAATATACATAAAAACTTATCAATATTAATGAAAATCAAAATAATATTGATTTTTAATATACATAATTTTAGGAAATATATTAAGAAATACTAAAAGCAGCTGTCTTCAAACTGTCATGCAAATGAGAATTTAATATTTAATATTTACATATTGGAACTGCTTCAATACTCCACTCTTAAAAAAATGTCATACGGATAGTTGTTCATTAAGTAAGGTCAGGCACGTCAAGTTATCTGAATCTACGTCGTAGTCTCATTTTGTATTGTTTTTGCTCCTTTGCTCGCTTTGTAATTCAAGCGACAGTAAAAGCATGCGTGTGACGTCACCAAGTACATGTTAGGAGAATTTCAATGTTGGTCTTTTGAGTATAATTGTTTACTGTGTAATATCTTCCTCTTATATTATAAATTAAAAGAAATAGAAAAACTCGTCTCGTGCGTTAATGGTGTTCTAATTCACTCGGGGAATGTTGGAAGAACACTCGAGAAGCGTGTAAAGCACTCGGCTACGTCTCGTGATTTACACGCTTCTCTCGTATTCTCCCAGTATTCCCCGCCTGCATTATCACGGCATAACCGCATGCACTCGATTCGTTTTTCTATTTCTTAAATATATATGAACGCATTCGGTATGTCTGCACGGGCCTTACATAAATTGGGCATTTTTTCCCCCGATTCCCCCGACAAGTCTATCAAATATTTCTTTAGCTTTACAATTTTACATTATGTACATAATTTACTTACTGCTGAAATACTTGGATAAGCCTAGCTGTCCTAGTAATAATATTGACTTATTAATGTAAACAGTTCATTTGCTACCAAACCTGCACGTCATTCGCAGTGACACAAGTAATACTCATAACACACTTTAATCGTGACAAATTCTCAATCGTATAGCTGCATATACAGTATGTCAAAATGTCCTAAGCGAACATTTGTACAATATTGTTGTACCACCTGCAAGTTGTTTTGGTGAAGGGTGTTGCTCAAAGAACGGATGCATTTTTACTATCAACACGAACATCATGAACCCGGGTCCTTTCTTGTGTATGTTTCGCGAAACCCAGTATAGCAGCAAACGCTGCACGAAAATTTCTATTCATAACACCATAGATGAGTGGATTAAAACTTCCGTTTGAAATTGTTAATACTACTGCTGCTGACATAAACTCTTTCGGGAGTCTGCAGCCGTCAACTGCTAAACACATCATTGCTATGCAATACGGAGTCCAACAAACGACAAATACACTGATTACTGCAATAATAATTAAGGACACTATTTTTTCTCTTTGATTGTCGGAGTTTTGTGTCTTTCGAGATTCACGAGTTTCTTTCTTTGTTTGAATTTGCTTTCTTTTGCGAATTACTTTTAGAACACGCATATTGTAGTATAATAAAATCGCAAGGGGTATCACGTTCGCAGAAAAGAGAACAGTCAATGTGTACGATAGGCTATTACCCCAGTCTGGAATACAGTGAAAAAAGCTTTTCATGTATGTATATTTTGAAATTCCAAAAGGAAGAACGCATAGTGCTCCACTCGAGATCCAAATAACGGCTAAGCCATATTTCACTGTCTTTACACCGAACGAATTTCTATGTTTGAGAGGGTAATTTGTTGCTAAAAATCGTTCGATACTCACAAATACCAATGTATAAATAGAGGCGAAACAGAATAATATTGCGCCTAAACCAGAAACATGGCACGGGACCACACTTGGCAGCAATTCTTCTTGTGACCAGTAGAAAGCGTTTATCGGAGCGACGAAAACGGAAAACAGCACGTCTGCTAGGCTGAGATTTGCTATGATCATGTTTGAAATTGTGCGCAGACGTCGAAAGCGATAAATGGCCAGCAATACGAGCGTATTTCCCCCAAGAGATGTTGCTATAAAGAATATTGACATCACAGAACGACTCGTTGACTTGATAGAATATGACGTTTTCGAGTTGTCGAATGTTGTATTTGGCAATATAGTGAAATTGAACATTATATATTTACTCTTTGAGTACCAAAGCACGGGCGAACCTCCTAATTAGTAACTGTCTCCAATGCGGTTGCAAATCCTGTATGACCAAATTTCATACAGCTTGGCCTTGGCTTGGGTAAAATAATTTATGGCGAACAACGCTTGCCAGAAATGTATATAAATGTTCGTATATCGACCACTTTCGCACTACCGTGGCGCCCAAGTAAGTATAAGGTGATCGATCCACACCATTATGACGAGAACACTTTGAACAGGAATAAAAATTGACCGGTTGCGGTCAGGCTCTATACAAGGAATTATTTATTGTTAGTGAATACTCAATGTCATGCAAGTGGAGATATAATTATCAATTTATGTGGACATTAGTTGTGCGGCATCAACATCATTATTATGACAGCTGCATGTAAAATAAATACCACTTTCGCCAAATATTCTTAGCCAAAGAAAATTTGGAAATAACAATACGAGACAGGTAAACAGGATTATTGGGTTTGTAGGAGCTGTTTATATAATGTGTTTTTTTAACGTAAGTGAAGATTCGCATTAATTCGGCATAGGTGCAAAACTGGTGTAGATGAAAGGCGGACAGACGGCCGACGGCGGACGACGGACGGTGGACGACAGACGGCGGAGCAATTTATAAACACATGATTACTACCGCAACTAATTATAATACCCTACATTAAAGTATACCAGCCTTAGATATGTGAAATGAATATGTTTTCACACGTTCGAATTTTTAGCAATGGATTTTTTAATCAGCATTCAAATGATTAAATACGTATGTTTGATAGCTATACGGCGTCTTTCTCGGGAAACTTTTGGAAATATTGTAAAAAGCACCTCAGTTTTGGAGCTATTGTTAGGCAGAATTAAATGACATTCACTTGCTGACATTTTCGTATTTTAAATAGCGCTGACTTGCTGTTTTATAATAGAAATACGGTACCCGTTTTAATTATAAACCTAAGATCGGGGTTCACACGTAGAAATGGCCGATTTGCATTTTAAACCTCCTAATGCATGCTGCTCGATATAAGGTTATAATGTCGTTCTACATCTATATACAGTGGAATATAAGCAATTCCGAAATACGGTTAAATTTGCCAAAGCCACGAACGAATTACCTAAAACGAAGCTTTTGCTATAGTGGAACAGTTCTTTGAAATAGTCATCCTCAAGAAAACTACAACCATGTATTTTAGAAAGCAATAGCGGAATATTATTAATAGTAACTAGTAATTTGCCTGACTTCCACACGGCAATCTTGTAAACCAGTTAATGGTATTTTTTATATTTATTTAATTTATCATACTTACCATCTGTAAACTGAAGATTTTTACCGTGTTTAAATAAAATTGTATTGTATTGAATAGTAATGTGTAAGCACTCGCATCAGTCACATAAATGGACCTTGGTTACGTGTTAGCCTTTTATTAAGTAAAACGGGGGTTATAAGTCAGTACAATTTAAAGTATAAAAATGACAGTAAGTGAATGTCATGTAAGAGCCCCGCCTAATAATATTTTAAATCAATGGCAGTGTTAGGACAGTTATATACAGAAGCACCAAAACAAAGGCGCTTTTTTGGCAATATTTCCAAAAGTTTCACGTAAAAGAAGGCGAACAGGGCCTCCTATCATACATACGTATACGCATTGAATGCTGATTAAAAAATTCCATGGCTAAAAATTCGAGCGGGTGAAAATATATTCATAGTTCACAGATCTAAGGCTGGTATACTCAGTTAATTTAGGGTATTATAATTACTTGCGGTATAGTAATCATGTATTTATAAAATGCTCCCCCCGTCCACCGTCCGCCGTACGCTGCCCGTCGTCCGCCGTACGCCGTCTGCCGTCCGTCGTCCGCTGTCCGCAGTCCGCGTTTTATCCGTCCGCCTTTTATCTACACCCGTGCAAAACGTTTAAAAATAATACCGGCCCGACGGATTATCGTTACGATTCATCAATTAAAGAGCTTTTTGCGGTCATGAGTAGTTGTAAATTATGTATATAATTGGAATAACAGCGAGTTTGTTGATGGACTGTCTTATCTTAGTTACCAAAAGATGCTGCTAATAGGAAGAGCGAGGGCCTATACGTATACGAGACCTGCGCCGGTCAGAAATTGAAAACGAGCGGGACATATGTTTACGAGTTCATAATAGTCTAAGGTTTGTCACGACAGGCATTTGCAAGCATTATAATTAGGAAAATTTTTCATTTTAAACTGCTTTACAAGCGAGGATGACTTAGTACAGGAAATTACACGTTTCGGGATCAAGTATTAATGAAAAATCGCACATTTTCGAGATCAAGTATTGATGAAAGATCGCACAATAATCGTACATTATAATATTTTGCCAGACGCATGAGCAAGTGTGGTTTTTCATTAATACTTCGAGAATAAGTGTAATTTCCTATTAATATCATTTTATAGTCAATTTTACACGAGCAATATACTAACATATTCAAGCGAGCCCGGCCATATGCACCTTTGTCAATTTTGACAGTAATATCTGACATTAATTTTCAATTCACACCTAGTGAAAGACTGGCAATAATCTAGACTTCGATTCTTTATCTTTAATATTTCAACCTACTTAAAGAGCTCTTTGCAAAATAAGAGCTCAGAAAATATAAATTTACAAGTTGTTTACATTATATTTTGCTTGAGATTTTGTGTTTAATGCACGTATCTGTGCCGATTAATTTTTAATCGGCACACCTGTGTGATTAATGTTTAATCGGCGCGTTTTTGTTCTTCTAAATAATATACATTTTCCAGAAATGTTTATATTAGTATAGGTAATAGCATGGTTTCAAGTGGAAATGGGATATAACATGCACGAGTAAATTTTTCAAAGACCTCAAAATAGGACGAGTCCGAAGAACGAGTGCTATTTGATGTCTTTGAAAAACTCACGAGTGCATGTTTATCCAAATTTCACGAGAAACCATGCTATTACTTATTAATAATTTACACTGTAAAAATGATCGAGATAATTGTAGTACAGTTTTAACTTACGCGTTTATAGCGAACATTCCACACCATTGTCTTAGAAACGCAATATATTTCTTCCCCGCATCCAGTAACTTTATCGAACACGGCATACAAAAGGACTTCACCCCTAACCTATTTGGCACAGTAGAACACTGACATCTTTAAAAATGCCCGGATCAGGCAACGCTCAATTGTCATCACCTTACTTGATCTGAAGAATGCATTCGGCGAAGTCCATCACAATCTCATCCAATCAGTACTCGACTACCACTGCATCCCTGATCACATAAAATTCGTGATAAATAGTTTATACACTGATTTCCAAACTTGAATAATTACCTCCTAATTCCGCACCCCTTTTATATCTGTTGGCCGTGTCGTATTGCAAGGAGACTGCCTCAGTCCTCTTCTTTTTAATATGTGTTTCAATACTTTCATCCAAAATATTGAAGCTGAAAAGTACCGCCAGTTTGTCTTCTCCTTCAAGCTATTAAATCCTATCAACTGGTTCCAGTTCGCTGATGACGCAGCCCTAATCACTGGCCAAGAATCTGAAAACCAGCATCTTTTAAATCGTTTTTCCATCTGGTGCCAATGGTCTAATATGATTATCAGAGTCGATAAATGTAGTACCTTTTGCATCAAGAAAGCTATCACAAAATCAACACAATACTTCTTATCATCAGCAATAATCTGATACCAATAATAAAGATTGGGGAAGCATTTCAATATGTAGGATGTTACTTTGGTTTTAACATGTCGAATAATAACCATAAAACTGAACTAACCACTCTCGTTAATGAACTAATGACCGATATTTACTCGAAGCGACTCCATCCAAGAAATAAGCTTCTCGTGTACAGTTGTTATATCTTAGCCAAAATATCTTGGTATTTCACTATCGCAACACTTTCTAAAACATGGGTTATTGAAAATATTGATCCCATTGTCAACCAATACATCCGTAAATGGCTTGAAATTCCAATATCAAGAACACTAAGTGCTGTTTTTCTAACTTGTAACAAATTTGGTCAAATTATTTATTCTCCATCGGTAAAATTGATCCAATGCCAAACTGTTCTTTGAAAAGCATTAAAACTTTCTCCTAATCAATCAATTATTAACGATCGAATTGTGGAAATCCACTAATACTCGTACAAATATCCAATACGACTTTTATACCTCAACCAAAGAAGTTCTTAAAGGTTTTCGCTCTGAACATGAAGATAAACTCCAAAACCAATTAACTTGTCAGGGATCCTTTTTCTCTAATGCAACAAAGTTCTCCTTGTCGGATCCTTTTTCTCTAATGTAACAAAGTTCTCCTTGTTCACTATACTGCTCAATCAAGACTTCCGAAAAATATTGATAACTTTACTATGCGCTATATCAATAACTCTCTTCCGACACGCAAGACCCTCAGAATATGGGGATTGTCTTCAAGTACAGAATCATTACTGCACGTGGTCGCTGGATGTCAGTGTTATCTCGACCGATTTACATCGAAGGCACAATTCAATCCTGAACTTTCTTGCCAATACCTTGCAAACTGTGAACGGTTCTTCCGTCTGCGCTGATGTGCCTGGATTCAAACGTCCGTCAATAGTAACTGGTGATGCGTATCGCCCGGATTTGTTGCTATCATTATCAAATGGCTCTCTTTATGTAGTCGAGCTCACTGTTGGCTATGATACAAACCTCTAGAACAACGTTAAACGGAAAAAAGTCAAATATAGAGAAGTAAACTTTGTAAATCTTTCCATGAGCTCCCTAGGTATTTTTGCGCAAGAATGGTCTATCTACATTCTTAGAAATGTTAGGAAATGTTGTTCTCGACAAAAACTACAGAACGTACTGTGTTATGAAAATGATGACTATTGCCATTCGAAGCACTTACTACATTTTCTGTTGTCGAAATAAGGAACGGAATGTCCAGACTTGTTAACTATTTGAAATATCTGACTGTCTTGTATATTTATATATTTTTATGTATTCTGTCTTGTCATTTTTATTAGTTCATAGTTGTGATTCAAATAGTCAATTGTAAGTTACCTTAATTAGTGAAATTTGTCGAAAGATAATGACAGATTTCATAGCTAGATTATTACGAACACTTGAAATGAATGATGAAGGTATTATTTTAAAATGTATGGAGGTAGCTCTGAGAGCAATATTCTACATTCACTGCAGAAGAAACAAGCCGTGGAATAACCCAAGCTTGCTGAATTTTTTTAGCTACTATCAAGTGAAGTGTAGAGATATAGTGAACTGTTTCTCTATTTTCCTGATCTAATTGAAAGTCTAATGTGATATTTGTAAAAAATTATCATGTTATTAATAAAGATTTCCGCTGTTTAAAAATATTTATTATTATTATTATTATTATTATCAAACAGTTTTGGAGCAAGTATGTAAATCATTAGTATACAATAAAAATAATAGTGGTCCAAGAAAAGACTTTGCATTTCGTTTTGTAACGTTCGTTCAACTAATCCCCGAGCCAACGGCGCGGAGCGCCGTTCCGGGTGTAAGCCCGGGGGCGAAAGTATTAATTCCGCCTGGCTATTTACACCCGGGGAAACGAAAGCGAAGTCTAAAGTTCATCAATGATTGCGGGCGTGGGTTACTGCGCGTGGGTCGGTGGGTGGTCATCTCACTGATCTCAAAAAAGGACTGTTCAGTGGCGGAAATTCACTTTTTCCGGTGGAGGGTGGGGGGCACCAATCCTCCTAAATTGCCGACAAAACTTTCAAATTTCCGACGTCCCCCCCCCATTTGCACTCGAAAATACTGTTTTTAGCCCTCTTTGAGGTCAAAATTCGTCAGTTTTCCGTGAAGGGGGGGGGGGGGATTTACTAACTTCATATATTTTAGAAATTGATATTTCTGTATTTAAAAGTATTCATATTTCATCTATTTTTCCCGGTTTGCACAAAAAATTAAAAAAAACACAATTTATCGTGTTGCCATGAATAACATGACATGACAACGCGAGCCTGCGCTCAGTGTTGGCGTAATTACAAATATATACTTCATGTTGAAACAATGCATGTTTGGAAAATATAGGCGAGGGGTTCTTGCTAGCCCGCGTGCAGGCCCAAGGGAACTGATAGTGGGCCTGCAAGCAAGGGCAAGGCCCGGTATTTTGTACTTTCCGCGTTCGTCCACGAACGCGGCATTCTGATTGGCTGTTTGCTGTTGGATTCTATATTTAGGTCAGTGATTCATCACAGAGGCCCTCGATAAGCTCAAAATTGGAAAATTGATCACTTTTTTCGATTATAAATGGAACAAGAACAGACTGTTTATTGTTTATTGTTTACTTGAAGGAAGAGATGTTTTTGCCGTTATGCCAATGGGGATTGCTCGTCGTGAGGTGTTGGAATAGCAACATTACGACTGGGGTAAACTATAGTAACCTTTACTTGAGTTTCATTAATTTCAAACAGACTTGATACGTTATATGTTCCTCAAGAAAATTATCTTTTGGTTGATGTTGAGATGCGGTTGCATGTAAGCCTGTTCGAAACACTTTGCGATTTACAAGGCTTCGCTGAGAGAGCGACAGAAGACGGTATTAAATTGCCGTTTGAAACGAAACGATATGGACTCTGAACGCTCTCTTCTTTTGTAAAGTTATTTTCCAAATGAAATAACTGAAATAAAAATTTCGTACTTTCCGCCTTAGAGCAATTTCCTGGACTTTGGGGAGTTTTGACAGAATTATGATGGTAGGAAAAAGGGGGTTAACGCCGCCCCACCCAATACCCCTCTCGCTACGGCCCTGAGGAGGTTCCATTCCGGGCGTAAGCCCGCAGCGAACGTACTAACAACGCAAAGCTGCACATTCATGTCCAGAATTCTTGAACGACCTTTTTAAGTCCGCTTTTATTTTTGGCTTTATTATTAATTTACTACGTATATTGTTTGTCTATTTCACAGCTTAGATTGGGCAAATACTCCTCCTCCACACGCTCGCTCTCAGCACCGGATACAAGCACGTTCAATTTTCGTATATATAGTCGGTAACTCTTCGAGTTATACATTTTCTGACCTGCCGTGTCAAAGGTTCTGTTTAGTTCTAAGAACTATACACACATGCAATAAAGCCAATACATGTCGACTTTGCAAAATGATGCGTGCGGAAGCCATTATCAAAGGCGTAGTTTACTATATTTGCGTTACTCGCACATGCTCCTCGGTCTTAATAAATATATAAAATTTGCACTCGAGATTTCCATCTACGAAATCCTTAAACATTGTTTAGTCGAGCGACATGCCGAAGAAGTCCAGTTAAAGTTACTCACTATTTCATTTCAAAACGAATAGTACAAAAGTACATGAGTTTCAGGTGTGCGCAATCGCCTCATAGACAAAATTTATGAAGGCTGTACTCGAAAATTTCGGGAACAAAGTATGTTTTTAAAAGCGTCGCGGAAGTTCTTATTCATGACTCCATAAACGACTGGATTGAAGGATGGGTTAGCTACAGTGAGCAAGACTGCCGCTGACATAAATCGTCTTGGTAAATTGTGGCGATCGACAAAAAGAACAAGTCCACCTATAGCGTATGGTGTCCAACAAATTATAAACGTCGCCACAATGACGACGATAAACAAGGATGCCTTGTACTCCCGGAGGAACCTCAGATTATGTTTGGAAGTCTCGTCGTTCCGAGAATTTGAATGTCTAGCTGTTCGACTTCTCTGGCCATTCAGTGCTGCTCGAAAAATATAAATATTACAGTAAATTATGGTCAGAAGTGGCAAAGAGTAGGCGAATATAAAAAATATGATCGTGCATGTTCCATTTGCAGACCAGTCAACCATACAATGGAAGTACTTTTCAACATATATGTATCTCGATAAGGCGAAAGGCAAAGCACACAGCACGCCAGACCATATCCAAATAACCGAGACGCCAATTTGAACTAATTTCGTGGTGAACAGCTGCCTGTGTTTCAGAGGAAAATTTGTTGCCATGTATCTCTCAATGCTCACAAAAACCAGTGTGTAAATCGAGACTAAGCAGAATAAATATGCCGAAACGCCGGTGATGAAGCAAGCAGAGGTAGCAAAAAACTCTTTGTTTTGCGACCAGTAATATGCGTCTATTGGAATTACTATAAGTGTAAAAAGTACGTCTGCAACACTCAAATTTAATATGATTAAGTTGGCGCAGGTTCGAAGCCGACGATAACGATAAATAGCATGGACTACTAATGTGTTCCCAGCAAACGAAACTAATATAATCACTATAGAGATGGCAAACCGTACAGTTGAATACGTCTTGTGCGTGGATGCGTCGTTCGATGATCCATTTAAAACTATCTGTGTTTGCATCGTTATGCTTTCTATATTTGACATATTTTCCAGTCCTGACGACGTTACAACATAATTCTGATACTCAAGACAATATACGCAGATTTATAACTAACAGAAAGTTGTACATCAATATAGCCAATTTTGAAAGATTCATATTCTGACATGCTCTATTATTAAATGAACGGAGACTAAGAAGACATATGATCAGCTGCCTCATAAATTTTGAAAGCTTTTATTGTTTTATCTTATTAATTAAATCGTGAAAAATAAAAAAATACACCACGAGTATTGTCTTTTTTGAATAGGTATAACTCCAAATTTAGAACGGCTATCACACTCATGCAAGTATATCTTTCGCTATATATTAAGAAAGGGTAGCCTAAATTTCACATACTCCAAATTTAAATTTTAACTTGCGATCGAGATTCAAAAGTTTGAATTTAGGATACGTTTTTTAAATTAGCCGAGTAAGACAAACACTTCAGATTAATTAAACTAATTTCTTACCATTTTTGAATAATTAAACAAATTCAAATCAGTCTACAATAAATTTAATCTTGAATAAATTATAGAAATAAACGGTGAATAACATAAACATCCCCCCCCCCTTCTCCACTTCTCAGTAATGTTGCTGTCTGATGAAAGGATATTGCTTTGGCCATTTACAACACATTGTTGTGGGGACACAAACTATAATGGGGTGATGGAAGCTCCGGTGGCACGTAACTCCTATCAAACCTTAAACAAGGAACTCCGTGCATGCATTGCCAAATATATCTGTGGACTGGGGGCAATCGGCAATTATTCTAATAAGACATCACAGAATCTGGCATTGATGTTTGGTGTTATGGGCGAAGACCCTAAGGGCGCTTTCCATTAGCCCGGCCAGACCGGTCAGAACGGTAAAATTTTTTAATGGAACACAAAACATTTAGGCTTCGGACTTATCTGACCGGAAAATTTAGATAACATTAGAATGAGGTCCATTTTCGCTAGATATTTGAGAAACATAGACCAGGTCTTTCCATTGATACAGAAAAAAGAATTTGGGTCGGACAGGTCAGGCCATTAAATGGAAAGCGCCCTAAGAAATTTTGAGATTTGTGGTCTTAATTATTTTAATTAAGTTCGAAATCCTTGTACGTTTTTAAGTCTTGTTTAGTTCAAAATGTTTGTTCAATGATACAGCAATTTGCATCCAAGCACAAACCGCAAACATTTTCGCGCGTTTGTTTACGTTTGAAACGGGGCGTTTACGGTTGGAAACGGAAATGTTTCACTGCTCATGTGACGTGTTACAGTGCAAAGCCTATAATTCAAAGCCTATAATACAGTGCAAAGCCTATAGGGGTGCATGCGATGGCGCAAATTTCTCCATATGGCGTTTCTGAGATGGTGCAATATAGTTTGACGGTGTCCACTTCCTGCATCCCCACAAAAAATCCATCTATGATTGCCATCAAATGATTAATATTATTGTATCGATTTTATTTTATTTTGCATTTGATGCCTTGTATTATTTTTGTAATAACTATAAACCAATAATTCCTGAAAGACTACAGATTTGCAAAATGGCAGCTAGCCGTTTTGTGGAAGTTTCTGATATAGAAATATGCTAAATTAAAATAAATTCAGTCTCAAAAATACAAAAAGAATTGGATAAAAATACTAAAAAAATTATTGGCCTCAGGCTCGGTGATTATCGGAGTATATTCACCTCGACTTCGTCTCGGTGGATGTTCCCCGAGAACGAATAATTGTTAATTATATGATGCTTCTTAGATTTGTGATTGAAGGGCGACTTACTTGTCTATTGGGGAATGGCAGGTCCTCATGTTCATGCACAGCTGGACATTAAGCCCGTTCACTTTCCTGGAAGCGTGGTTAATGCTGAATTTCATGAGGAAGATTGCTATAATATAAATTTTCATTCCCTGCGTTATCTTGTCCTTTGAACATGTCTTTTATGAATTTTTCTACAAAACAGGCCCGAGTTAATCGACACGGGTATGGCTCGTAGCCACAGGGTGGAACAGAATAGCCACAGAGTGGACAGGGAAGTCCATATCTCTCTCTTTTAAGACAACATATCAGCGATGCTTAAATCTATTGGGAGATCAGTGGGGGAGCTAGGAAACATGTGCAAAATATAATGTCTAACTTATACTGCCAATTTGTCACAACTTTAATCAACAAGACGTAAAGAACATGATATTTTTTTGCGAATAATTCTTATACTGACTCTTTTTTCATCTAAAACGTTTGATCGCGTTTCAGGGCTGTGAATGGTTTCAGACCACCGACCAGGCGCATGCCATCATCATTTGCAGTCTCCACTCACCAATGTCTCAATTATATGCTTTACATTTAATACATTGTCCCACCTACTGCACTTCTGTTCTACTGGCTATGCCACAGCTCAAAATATGTATATCAAAGTTTAATTTGGCAAAATAAGATGTCAAGGACTGCGGACTTGCAAATGAAGTCAAAAACTGTCAATTTTCTGAACGTGGGCCGGTCGTGAACAGTACATGTTGTCATATTGATGTCACAAGTAGCGAATGTTATTATGCCAAATTTGCTTCCCTCTCAGTCTCTGGTCAACGATTTTTACACCTTAATCTGTGCAAACTTATTCTCCCGTAAGCGTACGGTTTATGATTACATTGCCACACATTACAAATTGAAGCACAAGCTGGCAAAACGAAACAGTAAAATTTTATGACCGTAACTTTTTAAATTTGACAAGGTTTCTATGTCCGATATTAAAATATGTCCTGTTCATATTATTGACACGCATGCATATCAGTGATGGGTAACGTATTTTCGTATCAGTTTATATCCAAGCGTCATAAAACGTACCTGTGAAAACAATTACTCGTGTTTCAAAGTGAATCGTTGCATCAGCAAGCGGAGCAAAACGGCATTTTCCTTCCACGTTGTAAAAAACAGCACAATACGAGAAAATATAAATGTTTTAGGATAAGCCTCTAACTGCATGTGAATATTTCGATCAAAACGAGAGTGATAAAAACGTTGGAAGGTTGGGATCAGAGGCTTGGGATCATCGTTGGTAATTGCATGAGAACTTTCAGACCAGTTGTCATGGAAATAGCGTCAACAAACGTCAAAATCTGCCATGTTTTTGGCGTCGCTTCGTTCACTGACAAACGTTTAGTAGAGCGTACTCCATGCAGGTCTCGTACAGCTCGGTGGTTAGAACGCCGCTCCGGAATCGTAAAGCCGCGGGTTCGATTACTGCCAGTGCATGGGCCTATAGTTGTATTATTTGCAGCTGCTCCTGGATAAGTCTTAGTAAATGTATAAAATTTGGACTCGAAATTTGCATCTACAAAATCCTTTAATACATTATTCCAATCGAGCGACATGCCGAAAAGTCCAGTTAAAATATCACTTAATCGAACCGACTGGACCGCGTAGCTCAGTTGGCAGAGCATTGGGCTAGTATTCCGAAGGTCGTAGGTTCGATTCCCGCCGTGGACGGGCATATTTTTCAAGCTCGCCCGGTGTGGATATACACTCAGAGTAACATCACAAGCATCATATTCACCTCAGTACATTACACCAACACAGAAAAAATCATGATTACTAGATTACATTGATATCGAAGGAACTAGATTCTGTTCAGCCGAAATATCACATACTCGAAACGATCTGACTGCGCAGCTCAGTTGGCAGAGCATTGGGCTAGTATTTCAAAGGTCGTAGGCTCGATTCCTACCGTGGACAGGCATATTTTTCATGCTTTCCTGGTGTGGATATACACTCAGAGTAACATCACAAACATCATATTTACCTCAGTGCATTACACCAACACGCATAAAATAATGATTACTATAGATTACATCCAAAACAGTTGTGTACAATCGCCTCTTGGAAAAAGTTAATAAAGAGTTATAAAAACCGTACTTGAGAATTTCGGGAAAATATATATGTTTTTAAAAGCGTCGCGGGAATTCTTGTTCATGACTCCATAAAAACTGGGTGAAAGGATGAGTTAGCTGCATGCAGTGAGCAAGACTGCATGCAGTGGCCTGATAAATCGTCGTCTCGGTGAATTGCGGCCACCGACAAAAATACGAATTCCGCCTGTAGCGTAGCTGCGTAAGGTGTCCAGAAAATTATAAACGTCGCCACAATAACGATGAAAAAACGTAGGTCTCCCCGAAAAGTTCTTTTATTTAAAACAAATCCATAAAATTGCCTTAATTTAAAATAAAGGTTTCTGATTCCCTGGAAAAATTTTAAAATTTCAACAAAACTCACTGATTGGCTGGCTAACATTTCCCGGGTAAATTGCAGACCAGTCAACCATGCAACGAAAATACTTTTCAAAATACGTGTATCGCGATAGCTAGGGCGAAAGGAGAAGAACATAGCCCTATATACAGACCATAGCCAAATAACCGAGACGCCAATTTCATGCGACTAATTTCGTGGTTCACACCTGTCTCCATGTGTTTCAGAGGATAATTTGTTGCCATGCATCTCTCAATGCTGACAAAAACAGTGTGCAAATCGAAATAGTAATTAAAGAGAATAAATATGCCGAAACGGCGGTGCATGATGAAGCAAGCGGAAGTAGCGAAAAACCCTTTATTTTGAGACCATGCAGTAATATGATCAGCCGTCTATTGGAGTTACTATAAGAGTAAAAAGTGCGTCTGTGACCACAAAATTCAATATGATTAAGTGGGCAGGTTCGATGACGCCGATAACGATAAATAGCATGGACTACCAATGTATTTCTAGCAAACGAAACTAAATTACAACTATTGAGATGGCAAACCTTATCGTTGAATATGTCTCGTGGTTGGATTCGTCGTTCGTTGATTTGAAACTGTATATCTGTGTTTGCATGGTATACTCTTTCTATAATTTGACAGATTTTCCAATCCTGTCAACGTTAAAACACAATTTTGACAGCCGTATATGAAAAATTATGTAAGCTTTAAGGAGTACATACACAACGGACGCGATTCGCCGCAACGTGACGCGATTTTTTAGTTTTCAAAAACAAATAAAACCATCAACGGATCAAAATTTTACAAGATATGCAGACCAAGTAGCTAAAATTGCTTAAGTGGTTCCGAATATTTGAAAAACATAGAGAAATAGTAAAGTTAAATGTCATTGAAAACTAAAAATTCACGTCGCGTTGCCAAATCGCGTCCGGTCTGTATGGACCTTTATTGTTTTATCTTATTAAATCGTGAGGAATCAAAAATGCACCGCGACGGTATAGCCAAAAAACAATTCAATGCCTATTTTAAAAAGTATTTAGAACGGCTGTCACACTCAAGTCACTCAAGTATGCCTTTCGCTAGATATTGAGAAATGGTATAGTCTACATTTCTCGTATAGTACTCTAAATTTTAAACTTATGCCATATTGAGCGAGATTCAAAAGTTTGAATTTAGGAGACGTTTTAATAATAAGCTGAATTGGACAAACACTTGATTAATTAAACGAATCTCTTATCTTTTTTTAATAATTAAACGAATTTAATTCAGTCGACCCTAAATTGAATCTCGGATTATTTCATATAATATATTTCATATTGCAATCATGTTGATATAAGCTTTCACTCTTTCACTTTTGGTTTACTCAATTTTTTGCTCCACTTTTTCGCTTCATTTTGCTGTAACCAATACGTTCTGAGATTATGTTTCCATGGAGTCTAATTGTGGTGAAGATTATATCCTTGCAACCCAGTATATATCCGACACTGCAAAATATCGTTAGGAGTTATCCAGGCGTCCATTCTTGGGCCATTATTGTTTGTGATGTATGTCAACGATCTGCCGAATGTTTTAGAATCCTGTCAAGTCACGTTGTTTGCTGATCAGACGACACTGTAGCCTATTATACTGTTCGTATTAAAGTCCTGAAGATTTACATTAAAAAATTAATTCTGATCTAGCAAGAGTCTGTGACTGGCTGAAAATGAATATCCTGACTAATATTAAGAAATCCAAATTTATGCTAATCGGCAGTGGACCACGTTTAGCAAGATTATCGTCGTCATTAGTGGTATCCATCGGAGACATGGCTCTGGATGAAGTACAGTCGTATAAGTATCTTAGTTGGCGTAATGATAAATAACAAGACGCCTGCTCAGGCGTTCACACTGGCCTGAAAATAACGAGATACGTGCTATGGTGCAAAAGGCAGGAATACAAATCTTAAACCGCAAGCAAATTTTATGGACTTTTTAAAAAAATGAAAGACCTTTTCGGGAGACGTAATGGAGATCGATGCACGTGCAAATCATGCCGACCTACAGAATCGATTTCCGGTTTTTCCTAACAGCGCGTTGTTTTCATGTGCGTTCCATGGGCCGCGCTAAAAATATAAATATTCTGTAAATATCGAAATAAAAGATGAAAATCTCAAGACACAGGCTTGAAAATAACACTATAAATAGTGTTTTCGATTCTGGTTCAACTAGCCATACATTTTGCCGAACATAACTTCGGCCCCTTTGGACATATCTTTTTCGTGATAATGTTATTGGATTGTTTGTTGTATTATGAAATATGATACCATACTTGTATTAAAATTCGCGTCGAACTAATGTTATTGTAAATGAGTAGACTTGCCCACAAGTCGACCTCGAACGAAATGCGTTTCTTCGAGGTCGACTTGTGGCAAGTCTAGCAAATGAGAACCATACAAATGATACAATGGTTCTAGTTCTTGTTGGCATTTTGAACGCACGCTTTATCTTTAGTATAGCTACCACAAAGCTTTTCGCGCGGATTATATTTCGTGGAGTACTAAACATTATATTTTGTGGTTTTGAGTCATATATATACACAAAGAAAAACACATTAATTCAACACGCAAGAAAGTCCAGAGTACGACACAACGTAAAATACATAGGAAACCGGCACAATTCTTTGAAAATTCAACGAAACTGTGTAAAATATAGTTTGATCACTCTGTGAAAAGTCGCCATTGGAGTTCGGAATTGTGCGCGTGCGTATAAGTGTATAGGCTAATAAACGAAAAATGTACCACAAGCATGACATGAGCACTGAACTATATAACATGGAAGTCTGACTCGAGCTCAAAAAGTGAAGCCATTCTTGCGCGTCATTCTCAGTCCCCTTACGTGCGCGGTCATCAGAACTTTTATATTTTTCTTTACTTTCCGAGTAAAAATCTGGTGAAAAACAGACGAAATTTGAATGAAAAGTTGAATTCTGGTATTTTGTTTGGGTTCGGTTATAAATTTTAATTATTATTTGTTTAGGAAATGTGATATTTGAGTGGAATGAAAGCAAAATAGCGCGGGATTGCTGTTTTTGTAAAATGACAAGGAGTGACAAAACAAAACACAAAGTCACTCAATCTTTCAAAATATCTCTATTGCCCCTATCGACAAGAGTTTCACACACATGAATAACTCATTAAAATGAACAGTTTAAGTTTATAAGGCAAACATCAAAGTGATTTTATTAAATAGAAAATAAAAAAAACAAAATTTTCTCACATGTATGGAATTAAATTGGCTAAAAACTGCCTCGAAAACTGCAGTTAAAAAGCAGTTTTAGGTCAGGAAAACGGACTAAAATAAGCTAAATCAATGGTGTGAAAACTGAAAAGCACCATAGAAACAAGAAAACAAAACAACCAAAGCAAAAATAAATTGCCAATTTATAAAAATACAGATTTTATATAAAAAAAACAAAAAAGTTTGAAATTAGTTGTTGAATTCGCAACGAAAAATACAGATTTACTCACACATACAGTGGGAAAATGCAGTATAGATCGATTAGATGAAGGAAATCAGGTTTTCATGAAATAAATAAAGTTTATTTCCTTTTTTGCTCTTCTAAAATGAAGAAAAACACAACCCGAGAGTCGCGGACCCATCACTTCCCGCCATGAAAATACAAAAATTGTTTGACCGCGCGGGTAAGGAGACTGGGAATGACGCGCAAAAATGGCTTCAAAATCCGCCATCTTTGGCTTCACTTTTTGATTACGTCAATGACTGAAGTCAGTCTTCCATGTATATAGTTCACTGGGCATGAGTCGACTATTACGTACATATATACGAGCTTATTGCTATACTATCTAAATCATTGAACCGAGGGAATCGATGGCATTTTGGCTTAATCGTTGCACCCTGAGCCTGCGATGAGCTAACGCAAACTCGATTTCTCGACTACGAAAAAAACAGAAAAAGGGGGATTTAAGACACCTGGCCTTACAGGCCAGTGTAATAACTTGACATTGCATAATAATTGAATTTATTGAATCTAAGATTATTAATAACAAGAAGTTGGGACTGCTTAAACGTAAAGTTATATATTTACCGTTACATAGTAGAATATTATTTACAATTCCTAAATTCTGCCAAATCTTGACTATGCTGACATAGTATGGGGAAATCGGGGGAATGAAACCCTTCTACAAATCCTACAGAATAAAGCAGCACGTAGTGGACCTGGATTATAGATTGTCAGCCAGTTCTGCTTTGAAGAAATTTAATTGGTAAGACCCAAGACCAGGAGGATTATTAATCGTTTGTTATTTACTTATAAATGTAAGAATAATCTATTTCATATAACTTTGAAATCACATATTACCATGATGCTACATGCTTATAACACTAGGTCAATGTGTAGTAATTTACGTAAAACAGCGGCGAAACATAAATGGGGACACTGCACAACGATTAACTTTGCCAGCAATAACTTAGCCTGTATGGCAGGCGGTCTAAAATACCGCCTGCTGGGTTTGGCAGTGTAATTTGATAACCGCCCACTTTTTTGTCCGGGTCCAATTAGCCAATCAACAAACACTAAATATATTAATAATCAAACTGTCAAACTATGTTATTGTTTGGTCGCAAAATTGCAAATGTATAAAAATATGTCGAAAGAAACGCCATTGAAAGTTTCAATCTGCAGGACCTCTGAATAACGACAAGAGGTAGAAAAGCAGGCGCGGAAAATGTAAATGACTTGTCGTTTGTGTATTAAGTGTGCTTTGAAACTGAAATACGGGGCAATAGAGAAAATATCTTATATTCTTATATATCGTCGGAGAAATTATTTAATTAAGGCAAGCAAAAGAAGCGTTACGACAGTGGTAAACTTTGGCCGAAATAAGCCGAATTGCCGGTTCAGTTCATTTAGGAATCGAAGTTAATTCTACCTCGGAACTATCCGACCGAGTTTGTAAACCGTGTGAGCGAAATATCCGAAATGCAAGCGAACTGATTGCCATAATCAAACGAGACATAAACGCGTTGCCTGCACGTTCGAACAAATAGACAGTTGTATATTAAAAACCTCAGTTGCCAATACGAACTGTCTCGTCTCCCTCACGAAGCCGAGTGGTAACGAAAGCTTTAAAAAGTTCAGAAAGTGAATCGGCTAATAGGCCTAGGCGTAATAGTCCTGTTATAAAACCCGTTGCAAGAAAGACTATACGGCCGTCTGTATCTATGCTCGTTATATTTTCTCGCGGCAACAAGAACGATGAAAAAATCAAGCTTTTCCCATTGAACGGCCAAAACATTCTTTCCAAGGAGTAAATCTTAATAACTGCTATCTCTTGCCCGCGTTTGACAATCAATTCGCGTTTCGACTTTCGAGAAGCGCTCATGTCCAATTTTCCTACAACTGCAGCTATTAATTAAAGCGAACGCATGTATCATTAAAGTGTTAAACGTACGTTTACATATTAAAGTGATTTCACTTTTGAGTGACAGCGGCTCAGACTCGCAGCCAATCATCAATTCCCGTCCACTGGTGGGCGGGGAATTCGATTACACTGTCAAACCCAGCAGGCGGTATTTCCCAGGCTTGCCCACTTTTAGGAACCGCCTGCCAGGCAGGCTAGCAATAACTGGAATGAATTGCCCCAAGAAACTCGTCATGCTAAAGACCTATACGAACCTACTGATCAGAAATAGCTTATTTACTTCTTAGTCTAGTTTCTATATTGTATTACTAATATAGTTAATCATCCTTGTAAGTTTTCTATAATTTAGCAGGACCCTACTGAAAAACACGTATTGTGACGAAGGCTCCTGAATAAAAATTGCTTGAAAGAATGAATGAACGAACGAATGAATGAATGAACGAATGAGTGAATGAATGAATATATTTTGGAATTTGACTATTTAAAACAGCAAAAGTTATTCCAGGATTATATAGAGAAAGTACAGATCGACATTACATTAGTGCAAAAAATTATGTGTAAATTTACTCAAAAATATCGGTAAAATATGCATCCACAGCAACATGTGTAAAATTACTCAAAAATATCGGTAAATTTTCACATTGGTTGTGTAAACATACACAAAAATATCGGTAAATTTACACAAATGAAATGCATCCACAACAACACATAATTTTGTGTAAAATTGCACTTTACATATTGATTGTGTGAACATTGCACAAAAAAATCGGTAAATTTACACAAAAATATTGGTAAATTTACACCACTAAAATGCATCCACAGCAACACATAATTTTGTGTAAAATTGCACTTTACACATTCGTTGTGTAAATGCTACACAAAAATAATGGTAAATTGCTGCAACTGAAATGCATCTAGAACTACACTTCTTTTTGTGTAAAATTCTTCTTTGTAAATTCTACATTCACATCTTGTAGAAATCTCATCCATTCTACACATCTCAAAAATATAATTATTAAACATCTATAACATATTAAAATGAAACAGTCACAGAAAACGGTTTAAAAATAATATATTCACTTAAAAGTTAAACACATCACACATGTTCACCAAAGTTAAATCTTATCAATTATTACAATGTTGAACCTTACTACATATTCAAAATATACCATTATCAAAGGAATTGGTCGTGCATTCCATTTCAGGTTCAAGTCACTTCAAAACTTAGTTATATTAAACACTAAGATAAACATAAAAAGTTATATTATTATATATATATACCATACTGCATGATATTGTCTATATATGCTCATTTTCATTTTACCATAGATTGTTGTCCCTTTGTAACTCTTAGAAATTTGCCAGAAGTAATGTTTTCACTGCACATTATAGCACTGTTGAATTCCCACGCAGACCTGCAAAACAAAATGAACAGATATTTTTAAAATAAAGCCAGGAGCATTAATTAGTAGGCTAACCAAACAATCCGCCTATGACCCTTGTAAACTTGTTACGATAACTTAAGGAGAGCGCAACAATTTGTGGGGTGTTAACTGGATATTACAGTAGGCCAGACACAGGCTACAAAACTTGTGGTGTATGGCATATTTAGGGACAGGTCATTAATAATGGGAGGGGGGCCAGTGGGTGATAAATACCAAATATTGAACACTTTTTAGAGCCGCTCCCAATCGCAAGACCTTTATTTTCAAGACGCCCCCACCTTCATCTAGAAAACTTAGGACCCACCCCCCTCCAACATTTAGTTTGTTACATTTTTTGTTGTAAATAAGTAATGGGACAAGTACTGGGGACCAATATTCAAAATGGTTGTTATTTATTACCTCCGCCAGGAGGTTATGTAATCATCTGGGTTTGTATGTGTGTGTGTATGTGTGTGTGTATGTGTGTGTGTATGTGTGTGTGTGTGTATGTGTGTGTGTTTGTCTGTGAGCACGATAACTCAAGAAATACCAAACATATCCGTACGAAATTTTTTGAATGCATTTCCCATCGGCTAAGGAAGAACTGATTAAAATTTGGTTGAATTTGGTTAAAAATTGAACGAGAAATGAACAAAATTTTGTCTTGCTTTTCCCGGTCAATTAACAAAAAATATTACTGAATGCGTAATTAGGACGTGTATAATTTATGCACTCAGTGCTAAGACAATAATGAGATGATAAACCTCATTAAGCTTCGGCCTTCATTATCTATTGTCTTAGTTGCATTTCACGCGACCGAAATTCAATGTCTAAAACAAGGCTTACGGAGTTACGCATTATTACGTTCAGCAAAGTGCCAGTCCATTCAAATTCTAACAACATTAGATTACTTCAATACAGGGTGTATAAAAAGAACGCAACCTCGGAATTTCCCAAGAAATCGACATTGTTTTAAAGACAAAAGATTTTAGCTGCCTGGGAATTTAAAATAGCACAACTGTGAAAATTACTGCACGCGCGAGTGCATAAAGCAAAATTTATGCATTTATTTAATGACACTTAATAAGTTTTTATTTTACAAGTACTGTACAGTACAACAACAGTAATATGTTCTATTAGCAATTCGATTTCAATTCGCGGGGGCCTGAAATCTTTTATGCTTAAGAATTATAAAGTGGATTTCTTAGGAAATTCCAAGGTTGCGTTTCACTTCCGAGTAACGGGCGGAGGTATGCAGTCTCTGAGTGCCCTCTAGTTCCTACTGTATTCCTATGGTAAACTGCATATTGCGAAAGGTTTTATTAAATATTTTGACAATGAGTAGGAAAGTATTAAAAATGTACTATTGTCACATATTTTTCAGTTTGAGGCCGCCCCCAAATCAGGCAAAAATAGTTGAAGCCGCCCCCCTTTTCTCACCCACCACCCCCCTCCCATTATTAATCACTGGTCCCTAAGCTGAATTTTGCCACAACTTTATTGTTTTACTCCGTCTAATGTCAGATGATTTTACTTGTCAGTGCTGTCACTTGTCAGTGCAGCACTCCTCTCACATACAACTGAGGTGAAATCATAACCATACATGATGAATGTATGAACGTTTTCTGGAATGAGCCAATAGCATATTAATTAAATCAGAAATACCAACAAACATTACCCTTACATTTTAGAAAGCATCTAAAGGATTTTGCTGCTGAAAAATTCCTTAACACCTTGTAAACTCCATCTGATCCTACATAATGAATGATTACACATAAATGATTTATTTGTTTTCTTAGGAAAAATTTGATTCACTATGATTCCACCCATAGACCAAGTGATTCTTGGCTAGTACATGCTAACCCAGAAATCATGGTCCCACAGGCAAAATTTCAAATCAGTCTAACCCATTAAGTTGCATTGCAGTAATTGCACCCTAAATACAATAAATTGTACTCCTGTCCAATGCCAGACAATTTTATTTGTGAGTGGGAAAGTGCTGGAGCCAGTTGTACGAAGGCCAGGTAGCGCTATCCACCGGATAGTGATTTTTTCAACCTTTGAAAAAATGCTTGAAAAACTGTGAACCTACGGATATAAAGGACATAAGAAGTATAAAAAAACGTTTTGCTTATAAATACTAAACGTTAATACCAATTACACCAATCAACAACTGATTTAACAAAACTTGAGAAAATCATTATCCAGTGGACAGCACTATCCAGCCTTCGTACAACCAGCCCCTGGTTACTCTGGCCATGTGTCAGTCTAGTGACACATTAAGTTGCATTGCGCCTTATGTGCCATACTTCCTTATTTTATTAATGTCTTTAACCCATTAAGTGTTAGCACTTTCCCTTTGACGAGTAAAATTGTTTGGCGTTAGACAGAGTTAAATAATAAAGTGGGGCGCATCAGGGCGCAATGCGACTCAATGGGTTAATGCCAATTTAACCGAGACAATTTTACTCGTCAAGACTCAAGTGAAGAGTGCTGGTGCCTAATGTGTTAATGGTCATTTATGAGATAGATCATAATTCAATCTAGCTTTGGATGCATGCACATTGCCTTTTTATCACATTTCTGGTAGATAATGTTGAATTAACAAAATCCACTATTCATAATTGATGCTTTTGAGCGCAGAATGGAAGGATTTGCCTTGGGGCGAGTTCTTGCCACTGTCGTCTGGTGCCTCCCACCGACTTCTACTCATTCTAATGGTAATCATCTAAGTCAAGGTTCTGGGATAAAATCGAAAAAATCGAAATAAATGAAAATTGAAAATCCATTCTCTATTATCACACTCACCATGTATTAATTTTAAGCCGCTTTCCCTTGTCTGTAAGTTGGCTGTAATAGGTATGCTGGCAATGAGAATACAAGATGTCAACACTTGTAAAAAAATAATAGTTTTATGCAGTTGTAAGATTGCTTTAATAGAGTCTGCAGTATCTATCCAATCAGTTAGATTATAAATTGCTTTTAGGGCCTTTTTAAATATGATCCCGGCTAGACATTTGGCATGATCCCGCTTGCAATATTAACTATATAGAGTGTTTACAGTAAAATGAATGATTCTACCTTTATCTGGCCCAGGTGGGATTGGGTTATTCCAGAAAAGATCCATACTCCCCCCATGGAGGAAATTTCTGCCATCCAGAGGGGGAGGGGAGAAAAAATTGTTTCTGATAATAGTAAATGTATTAGAACATCCGAAGTTGGTAGGGGGTTAACTTCCTATTTCCTCTGTGGGGGTGGTATGGATGTTTTCTGGAATGATCCATTTGTTTCCGGGATCCCACAGTCTGCCAAGACGAAAAATTCTCATACAAGCACTCTATCATCCCTGCCAGGCTGGGTGTATTCCATCTATATATAAAACACACCATCCTGTTTTGCCTAGCCAAGTTTCTCAGCGAGGTTGGATTAAAACCTCCTGTTCAGCCATGCCATAATTTGTCACATAAACAGGCACACACAGTATATAAACTCTATAGAAGACTTTATTTTACTTGTCGAGGGGAGAGATCTGCCACTTAATGGTTTGAAAGTCCTTGGAAATCCAGGGGAGGGGGATTAAAAGAACAGAATGCACAATTAAATACAAAATTCAATCCATGTCAACATAATTTAATGCTGGTACATGCTGCTATTAAAACCAAGAAATAGCACTGAACTGATAATCTTAATCAATTCTATATACTGTATTGGGTTAACAATTTTTTTATTCAGATAGATAACATTGCATGTGACTTCCTCAAGTTTAATACTCTCAAATAATTTTTATGTTTTGGCTTTTATTAATAGCGATGTTCACATATTGTTTTATACTATGTCTATGTGGCTTTAAATGTGCTTTTGCCAAACAAGTGCAACCCAGTATTTACTGTGTGTTTATTCAAAATTTGAATTGTTGGTTTTAGCTAGTATTTGATGGCATTGAAATGAAATAATTTCAATATATTAAAACGTACGAATTCTCGCGCGCGCAAATCCAAATTTTAGCAGCCACAACAGCAACAAGATAAATGAGATAATAGGGTCGATGAACGTTATAATTCTATGATATAAACAGTAATATTTCATACCTGAGATCAAATATGCCTTTGGCAGGATTCGCAGTCACTTATCCAATAAAAAATATGAGGAAAACCATGCTTTTCCTCGTGGTTTTCTTCAGCGAAATATACTCGAACGAAAAAGTAAAAAATTTGCAAATCACACCTGACATTTAATATACGACATACCACAACTCATTGCGCGCGTGCCTTGTCTTCTAAAATAGATACACCAAAAAGCGGTCCCAATCTATCGCTAGCTTGAAACCGTGTGAAACATAAATCTGGCCAAAAAATGATCATAAAAATGACCATATATGCCTAGGGACAATCTTTATTGAATTAGCTGTATATATATATATATATATATATATATATATATATATATATATATATATATATATATATATATATATATATATATATATATATATATATGGAATTTGTTAAGTCGTTGCTTATTTTATTTTGTTGGAATTTGTTGAGTCGTTGCTTATTTTAGAACGGTTCTGCGTTCTCTTTTAGCATGGCTAATAGCCATAGTACATTTACAGCGTTTTTAATATAAACTTTCACACATGCACACCTTTTCAATCGCCGATCCGAATATACGATTGCACTGCAAAAAATCAATTTCTTGTTTTAAGAAAATATTACTTATTTTAAGCACAAAATTACTTGTTTTAAGAAAATTTTACTTGTCCCGTGGGTAAGTAAAATATTCTAGGTAAGAATCAGATTTCAAGAAATTTTTTCTTAAAATAAGAAAATTAATCTTGGTTAGAACAAAATTCTTGGTAAGAAAATTTTTCTAATTTTGTCCCGTGGGTAAGTAAAATTTTCTTATCAAGAATATTTTTCTTATTTCAAGAAAACGTTCTAGCAAAATTTTCTTATTTCTAGAAAAAAATTCTTAGTTTCCCAAGAATTATTTTCTAGTAATAAGAAAATTTTGCTAGAACGTTTTCTTGAAATAAGAAAAATAATCTTAATAAGAAAATTTTACTTACCCATGGGACAAAATTAGAAAATTATCTTGAATTGAAATCCTGCTAAGAAAATTATTCTAGTTCGATCCGGTGTGCATGGCTTTTAAGAATATTTTTCTTAAATGACAATATGAAACTAGAATAATAATCTTGGCATGATTTTTTGCTGTTGTCATCCTACAATATAAAAACAATTAAGAATGTTTAAAATAATATATTTACCAGCTATACATGAATAGGTTATTAAAGTAATTACTGATAGATAAATGTAAAAGTTCTCACACGTAGCAATATTGTTCAATTTCTTGAAAAGCCTTTACCATGTCAGACTGCTGAGTCTGGATGGGTAGTCTAAGTCGAGCAGGTACAGTAGAACAACGCCAGGAAGTAAAGATGGCTTTTACAGTTTCGCTATTCTCGAATGTTGCCAATAGCTCCATGTCATGATCAGCCCTGATACAGTATGTCATTGGGTCTCATTTGCAGCCAGGTAGTCAAGTCTGTGTCTCCTTCCTTTTGAGGAAAAAAAAACACAAAAATAGTTTTGGTAACAACTACACAACCCTCATTAATTAACAGCTTATGTTTTCACTAACAAGCTTACAAGCTATCCCCTGGGGTTATAGACAGAGCGAAATACTATGATGGATGGAACAAGAGACACTGGCAGATAGTTTTTGTTAGCCCATAATAACTTTATCTCAACTATAGGAAAGCTCAAAACTAAGAAGATGTATATGTACAGTGTACACTAAATTTGATTCAGGCCTTACTAAATGAATTTTATAAAATGAAACTATAACCTCACCTCAACAAAGTTTATGATGTCCAGTTTGCTCTTAGCAGGTTGACTTTTTGATTTGAAGAGTGAATTAAATGTTCTTCATTAGGTGAAGTACTTTCTGTAGAATTACATACATAAAAAATAATATTAATTAAGTTACCGGTACATTTTTAATAAAAGCATTGTGATATTTTGAGAGCTAAAAAATGCAATTTTGATTTTTCATATCATTTATTAGTTACCGGTACAGCATAAACCAAAATGCAATTTTCATTTATTATTTTCTATTAACGACACCTAATGTCGGTGCTAATCAGGGGTGGAAAAAATATTTTACTTTCTGGGACCGCAAGAGAACATTGAACATTTTCCGTAAATAGTCAAGTAAATGGACATTTGGACACTGTAATTGTGTGACACTAACAAGTTGTCAAACTGGATGTCATGCTATATTTCACAGGAAAAAATATTTCACTGGAAATAATATTTCACTAAGAATCTTAAAATATAACATAAAACTGACATGCATCAAGGGTCTGATCCTAAGGGTAAATACAGATACCAAAAAAGCTAGGGCACTTTTAGGGGACACTATCAGGGAGATCATGCATGCTCCATTGCTCCCCCCAATTTGTCCCAGATCAACTAAAAATGCATTTGCCATACAACATTTTTTACATCGTTCTATAGTCTAATACATTTATACACTATCGCACTATTAAGATGGTTACACTTATAATTGCATTTCTGAGGTCATGGTGTGAATTTTCCTCTGAATTTCTCTTTTTATTTGAATTATTACAATTTTTCTTTCTTGGGAAAATATTTTCTGGGAACTCAAAAAATTTTCTGGGACCAATGGTCCCGTGGTCCGATACTTTTTCCACCCCTGGTGCTAATGAATCCAATGTTGGTACCGGTACTCTAATTAATAAAAAAACAAAATGATATCATTTAATTACCAGATCACTGTTCATGTGGTGGCTTCATAACTCCTTTTGAAATGCCATGATAGTAAATAAGTGGGTCCAATTGGTCAATCAGCTGCTGCTTTTCACAATTCCTCATGTATGCACTTTCTTCTGCTTCTTTGGATTGATTGAGGCTCCTCCGATCTTCTTCAACAACCTGCAGACATATTGATGAGTGATAATGTAAATTTTTTGAAAATAACCGCATACCTTATTCCAGAGTTTTTATTACCATGACACTGTAGCTCATATACTTTACTCAGTAGTCAGTGGTATAACTTTACTTTTTTGACCATTTGTCATCAGGGCAAGTTCAACTTGCCAAGTTGGATATGAAAATTAGTTGCCGTGAATAAAATTCACTTGCCATGAGACAATGGCCACTGGGGTACCCAGGTAGGGCTATAAATTAAGGGGACAACATGTCGACACATTCTTCCACTGCTCTAGATGGCTATGTTATACTGCTTCAGACCTGGCTGTGGCCCACAGAAAAACAAAATTTGAATCCATGCACAAGTACAACATGCACTGCATAAAAAATTTATCTGGCAATGAAAACATAAACTTGATGCCCAGCTTTTTGTGACAATGATATTCACTTGCCCTGGGCAAGTGTTAAATTACAACTGTGTTACTTATTGAAAGCATAATGATATAACTTGGCATCCTTAACCAATTAACCACCATCACTCTCCCACTCACAAATAAAATTGTCTGGCATTAGACAGGAATACAATAAAGGGTGCGATGCAACTTCATGGGTTAAAATTTGACATTTTGACTGTGGGACCATGATTTCTCGGACTCAAATTGACCATAATGACTCAAATTTTCCCATGAAAGGAAATAAGTAATTTATTTGTAATCATTCTATTATGTAGGATAGAGTTTATAACATGAGAAAGAATTTTTGCAGCAAAATCCATTAGATTGGTATAAAATGTAACGGCGATGGGGTTGGTATTTGTGATTTAATATGCTATTGCCTCATATTCCAGAAAACATTCATATGGTTATGATTTAACCTCAGTTGTATGTGAGATAAGTGCTACTTGTTTCAGTAACCCGTTGAGTGATGGCACTGATAGGTAAAATCATCTCACATTATACGGAGTAAAACAATAAAGTTGTGGCACAATGCAGCTTATGCAATGTACGGCCTAGTGTAATATCCTGTTAACACCCCATCTCATCTAGCTTGCAATATGAACTCTATCGACTGTTTACGGTAAAGTGAATTATTCTACTTCTTTCTGGCCTAGGCAGGTTCCCATTATTTGTTGCCGGGATTGCATCTGCCAGGACGAGAAATTCTTATACAAGCACTGCGGAGAGGCGGGGTGTATTCCATCTATATATTAAACACACCATCCTGGATTAAAACCTCCTGTCCAGCCATGCCATTATCACATAAACAGGCACAATATATCACACACATATATGCAGGGTTAGACATGAGTGAAGA
>CACRXK020002689.1:0-41275 GCA_902702795.2 Paramuricea clavata
AAATTTTATCTCGCCTCTGCTATTTCCGAAGGGTGGAACCCAAAGGTTTGCTGACAATTACAGTAAAACCCCTGTATAATAAGGTCAGGTCAGATTGAGTGAGCTGTGGGTCCGGATGAAGAAAATTTTATCTCGCCTCTGCTATTTCCGAAGGGTGGAACCCAAAGGTTTGCTGACAATTACAGTAAAACCCCTGTATAATAAGGTCAGGTCAGATTGAGTGAGCTGTGGGTCCGGATGAAGAAAATTTTATCTCGCCTCTGCTATTTCCGAAGGGTGGAACCCAAAGGTTTGCTGACAATTACAGTAAAACCCCTGTATAATAAGGTCAGGTCAGATTGAGTGAGCTGTGGGTCCGGATGAAGAAAATTTTATCTCGCCTCTGCTATTTCCGAAGGGTGGAACCCAAAGGTTTGCTGACAATTACAGTAAAACCCCTGTATAATAAGGTCAGGTCAGATTGAGTGAGCTGTGGGTCCGGATGAAGAAAATTTTATCTCGCCTCTGCTATTTCCGAAGGGTGGAACCCAAAGGTTTGCTGACAATTACAGTAAAACCCCTGTATAATAAGGTCAGGTCAGATTGAATCACGTTGATCAAATTTAGCAAAATTTCTCCCACTCGTGCGGGCTCGTATTGTCAGCGGAAGTCCGCTCAAAATGTGAGCCTGCGGTACTGGGAGAAAATTTGCTGAATATGACCAGCGTGAATAGGTTCTTGCGTATTCGATTAGAATATTAAGTTGTATTTGATGACTCTAACTGTCTGAACTCTACAAAAAGGTACATTTACACTTACGTAATTATTATCAGAACCGTTTCAAAATTTCAGGCTGAATTGGTTCTGATAATAATAATGGATGTCTAACTGGCAGGTTCTTATATGCGGGATTTTAGTTTCGAGAAAATGAACGGTACCATGCAATGCTCATTTGCATATATAGCGAGAAAATATCGAAATAGTTTTCATCTTTTCAAGTTTCATTTATTGTGCAGCTTTTTAGGTTAAGATTTGGTCGGCCGCCTTCGGGCCCTTTTTAATTAAACATTAGGTGGAGGTCGATACTCGATAGAGAAACTCTTTAAAACTCCTCAACGTGGGCCTTTGAACCCACGTTTATTGTCTATAAGCCTATATATGGTTTGATACTGTTTTCTTTGTATTTTTCGGTGATTTCTGGAATGTACTGACAAAAATGAAGGCCCACGCAGACCTGACCTTGACACCACATTAAAATCGGAGAGTATTAATTTGTTGTTCTTTTTGGCTACCAAAGGCCCAACTGCGCAAAAACCTATAGGTAAAACATCATAACCATAGTTCTAAGGCCGCCGAAAACTTCAAAGAGTTCTGCAATTAGCCTTATTTCTCGCGAAGGTTCTAAAATCTAAATCCGCCATTTTTGGGTACTATAGTTTACTATAGCAACTAAAGTTATTTATTTATTAACTTTACAATCATACAAAAAATATAACAATGATTGAAGGTATGGTCAACAGCTAGGACATGAGTCCCATGTGAAGACCAACCTGATACAATACAATAAGTAGACATACATTAAAGACAAGGACTAGAACACTATTTACATAGCTATATAAAAATCAATAGTTTAGATTATCAGCAACAGCTTAAGTTGAAAGAACGGCATTTAGAGCCGTAGGTTTTCCAAGTGCGCATTCTGTTAACATCGAAAGAAGAGTCTAATTGAGAAGAGTAGTGAGAATGGAGCTGGAACTTAAAGGATGAAACAGACGAACTGTTACGAATGATTGGCGAGAGATTGTTCCATATAGAAAGACAATTCGGTTAAAAAAAGAGTTTCTAAAAAGAGAGGTTTTGCACGGATTGACTTGAAGCAAGTTCTTGCTCCAGAGATACATACAACGCGAAAAATCTAAGCGATGTGAAAATAATTTTTCAAATATTTAACTGTAAATCGATTTATAATGATTATACTTCATTACAACTATAGTTATAGAAAGTTTCATTTTCACTGCTTACTATATCCCTGTTCTAAAAAAGGTTGCCACCCAAAAATGGCGTGAGAAAGGCAAATTGAGCTGCAAATATTGATGTTGGAAAAGTATAGAGTCGCTTTTCAGAAGTAAACAATATTTAGGGGTAGGGGCAAGCCCCACGTTCCCTGTTTTAAAGATAGCCATCTCTTCGTTACAATGTTCCTAAAAGGTACGGATATGTATTTTTCGCTATACGGAAATTATTGAGTGTTTGAAGTAAATATCATATAAACATTGTCATTGATATAAGGTCAAGGTGACAACTACTTGCATGGGCGACCAAATTCTTCTAAAAATTCTTCAACCCCTGTGTTTTGCTATTGTGCAATGATGAACTATTTCCAATCCCTGAGTATGACTACTGCAGTGTGGCGAGTGTCGACCTTGTGAGCGCTTTAATTGTTTATTTTCTATCAACCATGGAAGGTATCATTGTCATTTTTGGCCACTGACTGTGATGAATGAACGAATATACGCTCGTGGGCAGACATGGAATGCACTGGAAATAGATTACAACTGAGTCTGTGAAGATTTCTTCTCGGGTTTTCTTTTCTTCATTGTAATAACGGGAATTTGTGTGATTGCTTTAGCACCTGTGCGATGTGGCAAAGCTCCAATATTTCTAAAATGCCTTCACACATGTGAATTGAATTGAATTGCAGAACTTGGAACTCCAGCAGTTTTGTTGAAATGTTTGAAGTTTGAAAGAAGACGGTTTTGCGTCACGCCAGGCATGTTGTCAATGCTATTTGTGAATATTGCGTAAGGCATTGGACGGGGCATATAGTGGCGTGATTTTGATTGACAAACACATGGGGAGAAGAATATATATTAATTTAGCAAGCGGCAGTTTTGATAGAACTATCTAGTATAAATAAAGTTAGTTCAGTTTTACTTCATATTTGGGCCATTTGGCTCAAGTTTAAGGTATTAGTCCAGTAGTATATTGAGCTCATTGGCTGGTCACCGCCAGAGCTCTGGGAGTCTGGGACGAGTATGCAATAAATCCAAGATGGCGGCAAATTTAAATTTCTAAAGACGAAAAAAACATATTCAACATAATAGATAGAATTGAACGAAAACAAAGACGAACTTCTCAAGATAAAACATTCAACGTTGACTGAATATCTCCAAACTCACCCAACAACAAAACTGTTTTTCAAGTAAGTGAATAGCGTATATTTTGAAGATATAAAAAAATAAAAAATCGGACGTTTTTCACCGATCCGAGTTTTATCGAATTTATCGATTTTTTGCAAAAGTGGACCGCAGAATTGAAATCTCCATGTTCAAATTCGTTTATGCCGGAAATGTGTGATGTTTGGACATTCAGGGTGCGAGTTAATAATACGGCGTTTTGGAAAATTTTCCTATACATTCGATTGAAGTTTCCGCTGCACGGCTGCAGTAAAAATGTTTTCATTTTTGGCGAAAATTTTAGATAGGGAGGGAAAATTGGTGACGTCAACTCGACTCGAAGAATATAAAAATTATGTGGGTCAGAATTTTTACGAAAAGTGTTTGGGGGGGGGGGGGATTTTTGCACGGATTTTTTCCGGCCATCTAGCTGCTTGGGCTGGGTCTATGACTGTGTTTTTCGAATTTTATTCTTTGCGCAAAAATGTTTTGTCCCCCCCCCCCACTTTTCTAATGGTCTTCTCCCAATTGAAAATTCATCAAATGACATCATATATGGACTGCAGGGGAAAAGTTGATCAACATGGGTGGGGGGGGTTCTATGTACAGTGGTGCCTAAATTACTTTGAATTTGTACTCTAGTAAAAGTAATTAACAGTAAAACGACTTGAGTCAAGAGTAAAAAGTACTGGAGGCAAAACTTATCCATACAAAGTATCCTTTAAAATACTTGAAGTAAAAGTACTATTGTCTGTACAAAAGACAAAACAACACACGCATTATATGCGTGCACCTATACAGAGGGTCCTGAAGCGGTTAAATGGGAACTGGGATTGATCTATTTTTAGACTGGGAAAATGGCATTTCGGTTGCTGGGACTGGGATTTGGAGGAAGAATTTGGCCACTGGGAATGGGAAATGAGGTCCTCAAAAATGGGATTGAGGTAATGCGAGTCGATTCCCAATTTTTCCACGTTTTAAGTATTTTAAAATACAATTTTGGTGTTTTAAAATCCGTTTTTGGTGTCTTTGGTCATGATTTTTGTTGTTAACTATATTATTCACAGCACTACCTGCGAACAGGCATACTCTGGCGCCCGGAATTCTGGGTTTTCTGATTATGTGTGTCCCCAAGTCAGATGCACAGCGGAATATATGCCCGGTTTCCGGTATATACTTCATCTAAGCCTTAGTATATACCTCAAAGGCAAAGCACAACCGCTTCTGCCACACAGTGGCTTAAAAGGTCTTAAAACTGTTTATTCTACCGATAAATAACTTTTTTTATTGACTGGGATTTCAATAACTCGGACTGGGATTTCTAATAAAAATCCAACTGGGACTGGGACTTTGCCAAAATTTCAGGTGGGAAATGGAATTGCCCCCCACCCCCCTTCAGGACCTTCTATACAATATTTCACAGCATGGTCTACTTTCCAGACCCCTTTAAGATATAAGAAATCCATTAAATAAATAATGCTTATAACTATAAGTAAGCCACAAACGCATGTAGAGGTCGTATTACCTATCCCGAAATCAGTAAAATAGATCGGGAATAAATCACGTAAAATTAAACAAAAGTTAGCAAGTATCGAAACACTTCGCCACAAAATGAAAATAACGAAGTAAAACGTTATTTCTTAAAACGACTTCGTTCCAAGTAAAAGTAATGCAGAAAAAGTTTACTTTGTTACATGCTGACTTCTCAAAAATAGTACTCAAGTACAGTAACGAAGTACATTTACTTCGTTACTTGGCACCACTGTCTGTATAGTGATATATTACAGTTCTTCACAGAATGATATTGCCATACGATATTACCAAAATTCATATGATTACCATCACATCAATATATTCAGTTCTAAATTCAAGCTTGATACTAATATAAAAATATAAGATACATTATCATTACTTAAATCTTACTCAATACTAATAATACATAGTAGTAATAAATACACACACTTCTTTAATATTACGAACATCTTAAAAAACCTCCAAAACTAGTCATGTCTATGCTATGCTTAATATGTATTAATATATCATGTCCAAGTTATACATTAGGACTAGGAGAGGTTCAGATTTGACTTCCCCTACCTCTCACCAGCTTTTTTTATTCATTGGTTTACGGATCCGCCAACCGTAAGTATTCAGAAAGTAAAAAGTAAAAAATAAATTTGGATTTCAACAATTTTGCGATTTTAGTTAATTTTGGGTTCTGATATGAAGTACACTCCAAGTAAACTCTTGACTCTAAATACTACTGGCTCATGTTATCATTATGACAAACTGACAATCAATATGGATCGGATTCGCCATGCTTTTCCAAGTAGAAGTTAAATGTATAGAAGATAAAAATATCGATTGTAAAGAGCTGAGACAAGTGAAAATTAAACTTTATTAAATTTTGATTATTAAACTTGGTTCTCATTAATACTCAGTGTATTTTTTTAAAATTTTTTCCCGACCTACCGACCTGGGGCTGGGTTTTTTAAAGTCAAATCCGTAAACCAATATTCAATAAATAAAAAAAGTATTGCCTTAATTATATATATATATATATATATATATATATATATATATATATATATATATATATATATATATATATATATATATATATATATATATACTATTTAAAACCACCAACACGGCAGTGATTTCTTTTGTATTTTCCTCATGAATTATTAATAGTAATAGCAGTAGTGGAAATCTGAACCTCTATTAACAAGAATGTTCTGAAACTTATCTTAAAGTCTCTCGACTTTCCTGACATGAATCATTTCTTTTTGTTTTTTTTACATAATATTTTAATGTCACTAAAACACACTAAATTTTCCATTTTGATAATATGGTCAGCATTATGTTTCGTTATTTACATAAAATTACTGAATACTGTAGTCCAGAGCTCGCTTCATCGTGGGTCGAGATTTCGTTGGGCGGTGATATATCCTTGTCCTTGATCTATCCATTGTTCTTGTAGAGCAGTACAGTCGGGGTTTTGCTGACAACACGTTTATACAGTGCCAAGTAATCTTATCTTTAAAAACCTTACAAAAAACCACGCGAATACCGTAAACTTCCGAGGCTCCGAATATAAGCTCCCCTGTGCATAAGCCCACCATATTCACTGACGCTTACGCCATTCCGAATAGAAGCCCCCATCTTATTATTGGACAAGTATTTATTAACGGATTCCAACAGCTCAGCTCAGAAGAGTGGCGATAATTACAGTATATATATATATATATATATATATATATATATATATATATATATATATATATATATATATATATATATATATATATATATATATATATATATATATATATATGTTGAGTTGTGTAATTGTACACTCCGTAATATGTTAAGGTGAAAATGTTATATACACACTCTAGAACATTTTCACCTTAATATATATATATATATATATATATATATATATATATATATATATATATATATATATATATATATATATATATATATATATATATATATATATATATATATATATATATATATATAGCTCTGTAAGCCAAGGGCTTATAATCGAAGGTTTACGGTATATCTTATTCAGTCTTTTTAATAACTTGAATAAAATTGAATATGTCAAAGGCAAAAGTAAACATGTCATCAGCAATGGTTTCTAATCTTCGGCCAAAAACACTGATCATTCGATAACTTTGGATTCGATTATTTCCGGGTAGTGCCGATTCATTGGTTTACACGTTCTTCTTCGAGACGAGTGTTTCGATCTATTCTTGCAGCTGTAGCCAGGCGCACACGGGCATTGTAGACCTATGAACATGCGGTATGCATTGCAGCGGTATCCTGCTGGAAGTCTGTGCTTGCATCGTCGTCTTGAACAACATTCGCCAAAATCACAGTCTGCGGTTTTTTTGCAGCGCTGAAGGAAAAATAGGTTATTGTTAAACTCAATCTGCACCAAACTAAGCTAACTTCATTTATACTAGTCAGATATAATATATAATAAAAGTCTTCTCTTTAAACATTTAATAGGAAAAATCAGCGATACAAAGTTTGTCAGTAAGTCGACGTTTCGATGTCATCATAACACCATTATCAAGACTAAGATAAAAATAAGCTAGTCTTAGTCTTGATAATGGTAAATGATGACATCGAAACGTCGACTCACAAACTTTGTATCGCTGATTTTTCCTATTAAAGATATAATATAGTTTTAAACTGTTTTCCCTAGAATCCGTAAGTCCTTAAGCCTAGTTTCCATTTGGTCGTTAGTTGTCGCTGGCACGACAAGTGGCTGATGTAATAGAGTGTCAACAAAACTTTATAAAACTCTGCAATCATTAAGACTGATTTGCATATAACACACGAACATACTATTATTATATTAGACTATTTCACATTTACCGCTTGTCGTGCCAGCGACAACTAACGACCAAATGGAAACTAGACTTTATTGTTCAACATTCGCCAAGGAACAACATGCGCTGAAGGAAAAATAGGTCATTGTTACAAACTCAATCTGTACCAAACTAAGCTAACTTCATTTATACTAGATAGATATAATATAGTTTTAACAGTTTTAAACTGTTTTCCCTAGAATCCGTAAGTCCTTATTGTTCAACATTCGCCAAAATCACATTGTGCGTTTACTTTGCAGCGCTAAAGGAAAAATAGGTCATTGTTACAAACTCAATTCTGCACCAAACTATAAGCTAATTTCATTTATACTAGATAGATAGAATATAGCTTTAACTGTTTTAAACTGTTTTCCCTAGAGGTCCGTTAAAGGCACAGTTCAACCTTTTGAATGATGGTTTTTAAGACCATTATACAACCCTTTTATTGATTGAAAAACTAACTGGGAAAATCAATTATGCATAATTCAAGATCAGTAAACTCAATGTTTTTTAACAATATTAAAAATGTTTTAAAATGTTAAAAACATTGAGTTTGCTGATCTTGTCCTGGTTAGTTTTTCAATTAAAAGGGCTGTAACATGCGCCTTAAAAACCATTATATTCAAAAGGCTGAACTGTGCTTTTAAGTCCTTATTGTTCAACATTCTGGCAAATCACATTGTGCGTTTACTTTCCATCGCTGAAACAAGGTTATTGTTATTTAAGAGGCAATTATATAGTGATTATTTACTGAACTTCAGACATCAATTTCCCAATTTGGGTCAGCCAAAAAATAGTTATAAAAATTCAATGTTGTTAATACGCCATTAAAAACATGTTTATAACTAAATTTGCTCAAAATTACTCCCAAAATGTGGGGAAAATGCCATTTCAAAGACACAAATTTTTTTTAAAATTGAGAGGGGGCAACCGCATGCCCCCAGACCCACAAAGAAATGCCCGGCTTCAGTCTAAAATAAAATTTCCCAATTTCAGGTAAACGCGGATTTTTTTTACTTCTGGCTAACACTCTGTCACCATCTAAAATCTCTTCATTTTAACAGAATTTTACAGTTAAAGTGCTCGACATATTTTTAAAGTAAACGTATCAAAAATTAAAAATTGAATATAATCATAAACTAAGTGGAAAAGTATATATATAGCTTTATCAGTTGTAAACTGTTTTCCCTAGGAGGTCCAATAAGTCAGAGCAGCTGCTAATTAGCCATTTCCCAATCGAGCAGAGGGGTCGGTATATCGTTTATGTTTGTCCCTCCAAACAAGCGACTAGATCCAGTCCTCTGCTCGATTAGGAAATGGCTAATTAATTGTCCAGTGCTACTACAAGAGGAAATCTAAACTAACTTTAATTATACTGCATGGGTAGATGATCAGTTATACAGGGGCGCAGGAAGCAATGTGAAGCGGCGGGGGCAGCCATTTCAAAAGGGCTTTTACTTGCTTCTCAGCCATCATTTCTCTGGGCGGCAATATTTGTTAAAACTTTATTGTATGGATACCCGATTACTTGTGGCTATTGTGGGCGGGCAAACTTCGACATTAATTTTGAACAATTTTATTTGTTGCACCATGTGGGCGCAAAATAAAATCAGTAAACGGACGTAGCCTATATTGCCTGATTTAACATTAATCAGGGGTCGCGGAACTTGGGGGCAATGGGGACATGTGCCTCCCCACTTTTTTAAAAGTGAAAAAATGCGCTCTTTGGGGGCTAGAAAGAAAGTGCCCTTTTTGCAGTAGTATTAAAGACTCTGTAAAGGCCATTACCGACGTTATAGGGATTCCATATTTTCACAAATTTTTCGTTCGACTCGTGAACGACAAAAAATCGTTTGATTTTGATCACTCTGAATTATACAAAAGTGATTCCGCGGCCTCTGGCATTAATGTTTCTATCACTGGTTAAAATTAAGCAAAGATTGCTTAAACATTGCTTTAAAAATAGTTATAAATTCCAATTCATGTGAATACCGTACAAATTTCGAAGCGCAGTTCTGGTGAAAAAGGGCAAACTGTTGCCCCCGTGCCGCCCCCGCACTGTTTCGGCAACGGGGGCAGTTGCCCCCGCTGCCCCCGTGGTTCCGGCGCCCCTGCAGTTATAACCTGCTGTATGTGAGCTTGTGAAACGTAAGGATTTCAACAGTTGTGTTTTAAGAAATTATTAAAAAAGAAGTGATTTTAAGTAAGAAAATCGAGGAAAAAGTTTATGCAAATCAGCAAAATTTTGTATGTGTCGATACAACACCTCATATACTGTAAACATTGATTCTTTTGAAATTTCTTCATGAATTATTTTTACAATAATTGGATTATCTACTTTTGAAATTTACAGAGAATGTTCATCAGTCATGCTTGACTACATAAAGATCTCAATCAACATTGAAGAGTACATCCCTCGGGCAGGTATGTGAATGTAATTACTTTAATTAAGCCAATTAATTGCTAATCATACCATACGAGTGGTCCATTAAGGCAAGTGGCCCGTTACTTTTTTTTTTCGTAAGGCGTAAGCGAAAAGCAAAAAGTATATTGTCTGAGTATCTATGACGCGTGTCTACTCCAATCAATGTCCAAATCAAGACAGCCGGCGTTTCGCCCATTCGTTTCCAAAAATTGTTTTCGTATATTGTTTCTGCCTTTTAACAACACAAGATGTAGCTTATATAATCCCATTATGTATACGCCCGGCTTTAGTATTCTGTCTGATTGGTTAATTAGGAAAACTCTCGAAAGGTAAAAATACCAGAGACAGGAAACAGCTCGTATATGTGCAGTTACTAAATGACCCTCATCGAGCGGCGCCCAAGGGAATTTTACTAAACGACCGTCATCGGGCGGGACGTTTTAATAGCTAATTCGCCTCTTTTTATGCTATTACTTATAAAAATACACTGGAAATAGTTTACACTAAAACTGCCCCCGGCTGATTATGGTGTACTAACTAGCTGTTATTAAAAATGATCATTCCTTTGTTGTAATTTACAAATATTAATACGACAAAATGTTATTACTACTTTCTGGCTTTCTTTCAAAACGCTTAGAAGATTGATAAAATTGGACGAACTTTAAAAGTGAAACAGTAACCACTTGTAACTTGATCCTTGTGTGTCTATCCGGCTGAAGGAATGGCGCTTTTCAATATAATGGATTAATTAATGACTATGAGTCCCTTGTTACAAACGTTTTATAAGGCCATATAAAATAAATTCCTTGATTCTCATCGCTAAATTTTAAAAACTCCCAGGAGGCGGGAGGTTTATATTTTATATTTTATGTCAAAATATAAAAAAAAAGTTTAAAATTTAAAAAATTGGAGAGTGAGGTCTTTTTATATTTGCCCTTAAATATATTATAGAAGAACGCTATATAAGTGGATAATTGCACATGCGCTAATGAACACCTACAACGATCTGCAACGACGCTACAATGACCTACAACGACGCTACAATGACCTAAAACAACCCTATAACGATCTGCGAAGATCCTACAACGACCCGTCTCGTATGTATTGAATTTTTTCCGAAATTTTATAATCTATTTGTAGGTCGTTGTAGATCGTTGTAGATCGTTGTAGCGTCGTTGTAGCGTCGTTGTATATCGTTGTAGGTCGTTGTAGATCGTTGTAGGTCGTTCCTTACTTTAGTACCTACGTCTTGACAATACAATGTTAACTCCGAAGAAATTCATATTTTTAATTCAACGTTTCGACTATACCGTTGAGTCATCATCAGGAATTATGAAAGCTACTAAAAAGTTTACAAGTTTCATACCTGTATATATAACTTGTAAAATTTTTAGTAGCTTTCATAATTCCTGATGCTGACTCAACAGTATAGTCGAAACGTTGAATTAAAAATATGAATTTTTTCGGAGTTTCCATTGTAATGTATTTTATTTTTAATAGTGATAGCCTACTTTCATTTAAATGAGTTTCAAAAATTGTCAAAACATCGTAACTATATTAGCAGTTTATATCAAACTCGTGCCACAGAAGTGGTAAAGGACATGTGTGACAACTGAATGGTGTCCTTTTGTAACGTTTTTGGCCAGGGGTGGGTATTTAGTTTTTAATTGATATTTGAGATTTGGGCAAATTTTTTTTTTTTTTAAAGACCATGTAAAGTCCGTTCTGCGCACACGTTCTGCGCACACGTTCTGCGCAAGCTTACATTCCAATGGTCGGGACCCGACCGTTGGAATGTTATTAATATTTCGTATCTTTTGAACTTTCTTGAATTGAATCTCTAGTCTGTATTCATTTACAAGCATAGCGAACCAGAAGAGTGTTAAAAATTCAGTATAATATATATCTAATCATATTTTACAACTGTAGCACTGAGTTCAAAATGTAAACAAAGCGTTTGTGTACATTACGGACTTCACGTGATCTTTAATGGTTGGATCCGCAAAATGTTTGCTAAGAAAACCATTTCTCTTCGGTGCTACCCCGCCATAAATAATGACCGGTCCCTAATCCAACTAGCCTGCGTGGCAGGCCCTCAGTTTTATGGGGGGGGGCCTGACTTGCAACGGGTAGGATTCTGCCCCCCCCATAAAACTGAGGGCCTACCACGCAGGCTAGTATTCCAAAGGTCGTAGGTCCAATTCCCACCGCGGTCAGGCATATTTTTCAAGCTTGCGCGGTGTGGATATACACTCAGAGTAACATCACAAGCATCATATTCACCTGAGTACATTACACCAACACAGAAAAAATCATGATTACTAGATTACATTGATATCGAAGGAACTAGATTCTGTTCCGAAATATCACATACTCGAACCGACCTGACCGCGTAGCTCAGTTGGCAGAGCATTGGGCTAGTAGCTCAGTTGGCAGAGCATTGGGCTAGTATTCCAAAGGTCGTAGGTTCGATTCCCACCGCGATCAGGCATATTTTTCAAGCTTGCCCGGTGTGGATATACACTCAGAGTAACATCACAAACATCATAATCTATATTATAATCTATATACAACTAAAACAATCTACTAACTCAACTCTTTAAAACCAAACTAAAACATTTTATCTAATTGAGGTGAGGTAATGTAATCCTTAACTATATTTGTAAATACTTTATAATTTTAATATAAACAAGTAATTTAACAATCATAGATATATTTATTGCAGCCCCCCCCCCTGAAAAATACTTCGGTGAGTGCAGCTTCCTGAATAAATATTATTATTATTATTTTAGTACAGTAGTATAGACTATATGTAAAAAATATCATGGTACTTCATAAAAGGCATAAAGAGGCATACAATCAGTAAATCACTTCAGTTCCCATACTCTAATACATCATGAATAGTCCTTAAAATGTCCTTAAATTTATGTTGAAATTATGAGATGGACATATATAAGTATTATTATCACAACTCGCTACCCAAGTACCTATCAGACGACATTGAAAGGCTGCAGAAGAGAGCTCTAAGAATAATCTACCCTTGGATGCCTTACACTGATTCCCCAGTGGCGTAGCCAAGGGGGCGGGGGGCGACCGCCCCCCCAATCGAAAAAAAAATCTCTGAAAAAGGCTAAATCCGTAGAGAAATTGGTACACGTTACATCCTCGAAGCTGAAACTGATTAAGTACATCTCGACTGAGGAAAACGACGATATACTGGAGGAACTTGATTTGTAAAATCTCGTTAAAGCAGTTGTACGATATGGTTTCAAGAAGAAAAGATCTAGTTTAGATTTACATGTATGCATTATCATAGCATGAATATTCTTCTCAGACTTATTCTGTAGCGTATAAAAAAGCAACGCAATTTTGAGAATGCGGAAATGCTGTCTGATAGAACCTAGAATGATTTAAATGCAACATTTCTGATCAAAATCACATTGGGATTTTCTTCCCCCAGCATAACAGAGGGGAAATAAGGTGACGCTGACCGGCTCCTTCTGTTTTTGATGGTGACTTTTCCAATTTATTTAATTCCGAGTAGATAATTAGAAATGTCTGGGAAAATTTATGTTTTCGATCTACTTTATAATCTTCGGAATTCTGCAAGATTTCACCCCCAAAATGCTTGAAATCGCATTTCAGGGACTCTAGATTTCAAAATGTTCCCGGGGGTGCATGCGCCCGGACCCCCCTAGATGGTCTCGCGCCTTCGGCGTTCGGTTCGCCCCCCCCCCCCAAAGATGAAGGTCTGGCTACGCCACTGTGATTCCCTCGAAGAAAGCGGTCTGCCTCGCCTCTTCGAACGCAGGCAGCTCTTGACGTGCAAGTTGTTTAATGGGATCACTCGAGATCAATCCCACAAACTCAGATCTCTACTACCATCTGAAAATAACTGTTCATACCAACTGAGACGTAAAAGGCAACTTAACGTTCCAAGGGCCAAAACTGATCGGTTTATGAATAATTCTTTTATTGTTAGTAATTGTAAATATTTTTAATCATTAGGTTTCTTAAATTTTTATAATTGTAAAGTTTTAACGCAATTCAGCCATTATCAGCTGTAAAGTCTTTTAAAACTGAATAAATCATCTATCTATCTATCTATCTATCTATCTATCTATCTATTAGATCAAATAACCAGGAATGTAACCAGGGATTAAATTAGTTAATCAAACAGGGTTATTTCTGGGGTAACCGCGGGAAAGCAGGGTGTTTTAAGGCCGGCGATTTTTGCTGCGATTTTCTCCTTTTGGAGGATGTGAAGGAGTGGATGAGTTATAAATGTTCCAGGTTGTGAAATCTCATAACAACATCATTAAGTAATCTGCTCCTTCACATCCTCCAAAAGGAGAAAATCGCAGCAAAAATCGCCGGCCTTAAAACACCCTGGTTTCCTGCGGTTAACTCAGAAATAACCCTGCTTTGGTTAACTTAATATCCCTGGATACGTTTCCTGGTTATTTGATCTTACTTTCTACCATACTCTGACTAATGTAACATGCAGGCATCTGGTTAATTTGACCGTCCTGGGCAAGCTGAAGAGTTTGCCTGACCACGGTGGGAATCGAACCTACGACCTTTGGGATACTAGTCCAATTTGCTGTGCCAACTGAGCTACGTGGTCAAGTTGGTTCGAGTTGATGATATTTCGGAACTGCGTCTAGTTCCTTCGATATCAGTGTGTGTATTCTATGATATGATTATTTTGTGTGTGTTGGTGTTATGTACTCAGGGGAATATGATGTTTGTGATGTTACTCTGAGTGTGCATCCACACTGGGCAAGCTGAAAAGTTTGCCTGACCACGGTGGGAATCGAACCCGCGACCTTTGGGATACTAGTCCAATTGCTCTACCAACTGAGCTACGAGATATTTCGGAACTGAGTCTAGTTCCTTCGATATCAATGTATTCTAAGATACTATACTTTTTGTGTGTGTTGGTGTTATGTATACTCAGGTGAATATGATGTTTTGTTGAATATGTCAGTTGAATATATGATGCCCTGCCAGGCCAACTCGAACCGACTATAATTGACCTCGTAGCTCAGTTGGTAGAGCATTTGTCTAGTATCCCAAAAGTCGCGGGTTCGATATTACCACCGTGGCGCAAATTAACATGTTACAGTATATGATCAAATACGCAAACTTTTCAGCTTGTCCGGTGTGGATGCACACTCGGAGTAGAAACACCACAAACATCATATTCACTCGCGTACATAACACCAACACACACAAAATGTATTCACAAACTTAGTTAATTAAAAAAAGTAACGAATTTTGCATTCAAAAGATGGCTGGCACTTCAACTAGTCACATGCACGAATCATTGAGACAAATATTGATGCCGAACTGATTTTCCACCCTAAGGAAAAACTCTGCAATAGAATTCCACTGAAAGTGGATCACTTGTCCACTTATGTTATCTTTCAATAAATTCCGCCAGAATCTTTCTCATCTCAAGGACTTTGGGAAGTACGTTTTTAAGTTGGGGAATGATTGCTCCCAGATTGTCGCCGTCTAGAGGCATTCCACTCCAAAAAAGGATTACGAAATTTCGCAGATTCTCTTAACAAACAATGACGAAAAAAGAATGTCCCTTACTGGATCTCTAGAGAGAGCGTTTAGATCGAACCGTTGGCGCCCACCAATATAAGCAAAGTTAGTTTAGCTTGGATTTCCTCTTGTAGTGTGTAATATGTCTATAGGGATTCGCACTTATCGAGCCTGAAAAGTGAACAGCTTATACATCAATCATCCATTAAGATAAATACTCAAAGACATACTAAACTCTTAACTTAGCGGGTTTTTTTACATTCTCATACACGAAAACTAAATTGATGAAAAGAAGAATAGTCCGTGGTTCTTTTCAGCTCTCAGACAACGACCACTACGACTTAAATAGCTCTACGCGTCTTCCTGTAAAATTTGACATTTTTATTTAATCATTTCGGACAATTTTAGTCTAGCGAGAGCGCATGGAATATCTTTCGAGTACCAGTATGTCAGCAGATAACTTTATCTCAAGGGTTCATCGATGAATAGAAATATGTCGAGGTTTATAATTGGATCAATGTGATCGATTTACTTTATGGAAAACAACCTGTTTTTGTAGAAAACATCTCAACTTAATTCATATCACGAGACGAATTTCCGTATACGGCGGGAAACTCTTCTCGAACGAGGAACTTACAGATAAAAATCTGGTATTGGTCCAGATGCTGAAATGTGTATTGATTAGACTATTATTTTGTTTTGTATTTTATGTTTACGAGAGGAAACAAATGACATAAACATCCTGATGATGACTGAATCTTAGTGGAAAGCTAGAATATCAAAATGTTTCTTTTCGGAGTTACCGTTGTTGTATATTTTATAAGGGGTGGGCAGTGCATATTTTAAACGTTTTATAGGATTTAGGTCATTCATGGTGAAGTTAGGGACGGTCAAGAAAACAAGATTACTTACATTTTTGTGTTGGAGCCAAAGCGTATATTACATAGAGAATAATACGTACTTGGGTGCGCGGAAATACCAGATTTATTTCGAGTAACACGAGAAATAAATCTGGTATTTCCAAGCACCCATGTATTTTTCTGTTTATTACATAAATGACAGTCTTTGAAAAGCGAGAATTTTTGCAGAAAAGCGAAAATTGAAAAGCGATAATTTTCACATGTGAGATTATCATAAATAATCTCACATGTGAGATTATCACTTTTATCAGTGCTCGAAATCTCTATAAAGCACTTTACTTTATATAATAATAAACTTTAACCAACCCTTAGTAACAATAGTCTGAGTGAATCCGTTTCAGAAGTTTGAATATACAAGCCAAAAAAGTTCAAAATTCCATTACAGACTTTTCCAACAAGTTGTTACATGTTCAACTATGCATTTAGTTTAATAACTAGTTAGCATGCATGATATCATTTAAGCTGTTTTATAAACAAAATTTATCGGATAATCTTTGCTTATTTAGGCACGTCGGATTAAACTCAAGTACAAACAAACTGTTATCCAAGGGCTAGGATTAAGTTAATCTGCTTTCGAACACTTGCTATTGGCCCCAAAATACAGTAGAAAATCTACAATCACTTCCAGGTTGTTGGGACGAGTTTGACTAATGGTCGCGGGTCGCGTGTCGCGGGTAAAAAGTCGCGGGTCGCGGGTAAAATGTCGCGGGTCGCGGGTAAAATGTCGCGGGTCGCGGGTAAAAAGTCGCGGGTAAGAAGTCGCGGGTCGTAAAAAAGCTCTAAACCGTGTATTTTATTGAGTCGCGGGTTGAATAAAGTGTGTAAAAATCACATTAACATTTAGTTAATATTTAATGGTTTTTATCAATAGTAGTTCGAAGATGTTATGGCTGCAATTGCGAGTTTCTAGATAAATATAGACAAGAATCATATAACATTATTGTAAAGCACGTTGATAGACGGTAGTGCAAAAGGATCCTGTTACACATTCCTATGTTTATAGTCCTGATTTTAGTAATACATATTACCATCCAATTTCTACCATATCATACAGGCGTAAAAATCCGCTATTCAGTGGCTCAGTGCGCGTTGTCGTCAAGCCTCTGCGCATCGATCAGTACTTTCCAGAAACAAGTGCTAGAGAACAGCGACTTAAATATCCGGGTTGTTGGTGAATCATAATGTACTTTTATAATGTCCTAGCATGGATATATCTATTATTTGTGACACTATATGGTTGTTTTTAAATTGGTATAAAACTGATTGTAATAGTAGTGGTAAACTGAATTTATTTGCATGGATATATCTATTATTTGTGATACTATATGGTTGTTTTTAAATTGGTATAAAACTGATTGTAATAGTAGTGGTAAACCGAATTTATTTCTACCAAAGTCTTGTTTGTTTCTTTCAGAACATATTTTTTGATTAGAGGATTTTTGTCATGGTATAATTGTTGGTTTAACATTCTTTCAAGTTTTAGGCTTCTGGCACGTTTATATAGAACCATTAAATCATGACAAAAGGCTCTTGGGCAATATTTCGTATTGAAGCAATCCTATATGGTTGTTTACAAAATGATAATGTGATTTTTACACACTTTATTCAACCCGCGACTCAATAAAATACACGGTTTGGAGCTTTCTTACGACCCGCGACTTTTTACCCGCGACATTTCACCCGCGACATTCTACCCGCGACACGCGACCAATATTTCGTATTGAAGCAATCCTATATGGTTGTTTACTAAATGATAACGTGATTTTTACACACTTTATTCAACCCGCAACTCAATAAAATACACGGTTTGGAGCTTTTTTACGACCCGCGACTTTTTACCCGCGACATTTTACCCGCGACCCGCGACAATCTACCCGCGACACGCGACTTTTTACCCGCGACCCGCGACCATTAGTCAAACTCTGTTGGGACACATGTATAGTTTTAGATTGTAAGTGGATCACCACAGTTTGTTAACACACAATACCGCTCCCCTCTCCTCTCCTCTCCAATCAATCAATCTGATATGAGAAATGGCGCACAACATTGAACAGGGGGCGGGGGGATCGACGTTTGTTGAAATTAAAGGTTTTTGTGGCATCTGTCCACTCTGGACCACTCACAGACGTCTCAACCCTTACGCAATTTGGCTTCTCTCCCAACACTCTCACGCCACAAAATGTTAATCTCACGCATGTAGCAGTTCTCTAATATACAGGGTGTATAAAAAATTGGTACGCTAAGCGTACATGTATCTGCGCTTGGTGAAAACTACTGTGAATTGCTGTTCTTTTACGGGAATCACTGAGTATTTTGATAAAATACAAAACAATAGATACTCCGAAAATTGAAAGCATTTTGAAAAATTTATTTCGACGTTTCGACTAAACTATTGTCATCATCAGGAAATGAATGATGATGATATTACATATGTACTAGTATATATAGTGAAGTAACAAGATACGATTAGTTAAATATTAATAGATCTTTAGAGGCTTCAGTTCCATGGTTTAGGGACGGTTTCATTCTATTAATAGCAATGACTCTTGATAAAGTATCAACGACCAATGATTGGATTTATCTATTATTTTAGTGTTAGTAAATATTAAATCTGTTAGTGAACATTTAATGTTATTAACTTCGTCATTAGGTGTTATTCGAGTAGGTTTATTACAAAATTGAATTCATTACAGCTAGTACCAATCTGTACCATATTACTAGCTGTAATGCCGAATTCAATTTTGTAATAAACCTACTCGAACTAACACCTAATGACGAAGTTAATAACATTAAATGTTCACTAACAGATTTAATATTTACTAACACTAAGATAATAGATAAATCCAATCATTGGTCGTTGATACTTTATCAAGACATGGAACTAAAGCCTCTAAAGATCTATTAATATTTAACTAATCGTATCTTGTTACTTCACTATATATACTTGTACATATGTAATATCATCATCATTCATTTCCTGATGATGACTATAGTTTAAGTCGAAACGTCGAAATAAATTTTTCAAAATGCTTTCAATTTTCGGAGTATCTATTGTTTTGCTGTTCTTGTTGTCGGTTATTCCATTGACCATAAAGATTGTGAATGAACACAAGAATTAAGACGTATTGCAATGTGAATTCAGTCAAATCAAGGAAAACATATTGAAGCTATAGTTGACTAATAGGAAGCAACTTATGTCTGAATGTACTGAAATCATGGCAACCACTTATATCTCAGCAACATCATGCTACTATGTCATTGCTAAGTAGTTTCTAAGGAAAATTTAATAGAGCCAATTGAACATTTGAACATAATGATTCTGTTGAACATTGCTATATTATATCTGCGCTGGCGCAGATACAAAAAGTGCACAGTTCTCAAAATGTCCACTAAACTAACACCATGTTCACAGCAAGAATGTAATATCACAATTGTTGTAAATATAACATTGTTGTAATTGTTGTAATTAATGGCCTCGCGGCCATGTTTCCAGACATGTTTACAACACTTACATGCAACAACGTTATGTTTACAACAATTACATGTTTACACCAATTTATATATCACTCATTCACTCAATGTCGGAATGGAAACTCATTAACCATTGAACTGAAACAATTCACTAATTTTCAACTCTTTAAAACCTAAAACATTTTATCTAATTGAGCCGAACGTTTTCTGACTACAATTAAGTATATGTAATTCTTAACTATATTTATAAATATTATTATTTTAATATAAGCAAATAGTGTAGTTTAACGTATATAATTAACCTGCCCATCAGTACGAGATAGTTATAATATTTTTCGTGAAACACCACCCTGACCAGTGGATCTATTGTTCCAGTGAGGTTATGCAGAACTACGTCGTCTGGTAGCTCCTAAAATTGGCCCTTGGAGCTTGTCAGTTGTCACCCAAGAAAGTTAGAAATGACATTGCAAAAGCCACGTATTTGCAAAAGCCACGTATTTGCAAAAGCCACGTATTTGCAAAAGCCACGTATTTGCAAAAGCCACGTACTTGAAAGAGTCACTAACCCTCTTATTGACTGATATATATTCGCGCTATATAACTGTAAAGTTACCACAGATAGCTTTCTGCATTTGGCAGCAATTCCCTTGCGATAGTAACTGCTAGTATAGATATATATATTGCAGAACCTCCCTGAAAAACACTTATTCGACCTTGCTGAAAAAACATTATTTATTACGATTTTGTTTCACGGGTGTCTCGCGTCTGTTCCGTGCACAAACGATTGATCTGCTTACGATTTTAATTGGATAAATGTATCAATACACGAATTTCACAAGTGGTTCGGATAAAATATGCGAAAAAAAGTAATTAAGGCTATAATCTACAAGCCACATATGTTATTCAGAAGTTTCGATGCTTCGGTGGCGCAGTTCGTCAGAGGCTTCGCCTTTCACCTTTGAATACGTGGGTACGCCAATTCTCGTTACGGACTCATGTGAAAAGAGTGACTCAACGCTCTGCCGAAAGTCGTGGGTTTTCTCCGGGTGCTTCGGTTTCCTCCCACAGGGAAAGTTGACAGGGTGGGATTAGTTGGGACTTGAGGGTAAACACAATAAAAATGTAATATCACAATTGCTGTATTAAATTGAATTAATTTTGATATACGCAAACAGACATTTCTCACATTTCCCCGACATTTTAAACATTAAACAAAAACCTTTCATATAAACCAAAAACCTCAACAAACCTAGCATTCATTGATGGAATAAATACAAATATCAGTATTTTATCACTATGCAAACTAGAGACATTCCATGGCTTAGCTTTCGGAACTATTTCACCAACTATTTCACCTTGTTGAAATGGCCCACAACATGTGCAATAAATATCCCAAGTAAAAGCACGATGATAAACAAAGGGTAATTGTTCAATAGCAGTAATCTTTTTTCCTGATGGTGTTAATTCGAGTTCCATTTGCCTGTCTATCGACCTCACGGCCCTGAAAACAGCTGTAGTTGTTGAAAAACTATTTAAAGCATTTCTATAGCTACGAATGTGCGCGCGTATATTATATTTTGCACGCGTATATATCATTACGATTCAGCAAATTAATCCGCCAATATTGAAAACCTTGGATTTAACGCAATTTGCACGCATATTATTCAGCAACTTGATCTATCCACACAGACGATCGCGCGCGCGTTGCCTTCACCGACATTAATGTATAATTTGCGTGCATACTATGTAAGCAAATTAAAGGTCGTGCGCTGTACGTTTTGCCTCGGAAATTATGCTAATGGTTAATTAACGAGATTTTACCAAAACGAACAGCAATAAACCAAAATATAGTAAGTGCGAATTAACTAGGAAGAGTTTGCATTCACCAAGCATGTGGTAGGTTTTGGGGAGACATTTACAACACCACCGACTGCGGTTTTGCGCATATTAACCAAAAAGGGGATGTATATAGCAGCCAGATATCGCGTGTCTTGGATGACAAGTTTACTGAATGATGACATGATTCGCATGATACCTTAAATACACTTGCATTGCATTGCATTGCATTGCACGCAAAGTCGATAGCCGAAGTAATCAGAATAGATTTATTTGTTATTCGGTCCATATAAAGTATTCCTTGCGGATTTCATGCTAATGCGATTACTAAGTATATCATAGAAATCGGAGCACTCCGACTAACAGAACAATTTCCTTCTTAAGGGCAATTAAGGAAATAAGGATTCTTGATTTAAAAGCAGTGTAGAATAACCCAGATCACTATATATAGTGGTTTCGCAAATTATGTTAATTAAGTGGGTCATGACATGATATGCGTAATTAACTTAACTGAAGGCTGTAATATCACGCATGAATTTGCAAGCATACTATAGTAGTTAAATATATGTTTGAAGCGAAACCAGGTTTTTCTCTGGTTTTTAAATATTTATTATTACGAGCTTTCGAAGTCTTCAACAGGTGGATTACAATACTACCAATGATTACTGTTGGTAGCGACTAGATCGACATATTCAGCTTATTGTTACGATAACAAATGAATATAGCGTTGGTAAAGGTTGGTTAAGGCTGCTTTCCACTTAAGCATTTTTCATACGAAAACGTTTAACGGCTATTCGTATCTGGAACAGTGCGCCGAACTTGATTTGCTATTCGTACTGCAGTCGGAATATTATATACAGACCCCAAACCCTTCTCTAACCCTAACCCTAACCAATAAATGTCTAATAAACAATTTGAGAGTTAAAAAATGTCGGGGGAAAAAGTCAAACAGATTAACAGAAAACCGTCGGCTAAAACTAAAGCTGACCCGACTTCGTTTCGCTTTGCACGCACGCAACGCCTTTGCCGAATACGCTAACGGCAAGCTGGCTGAAACTGTTGCACCTTGCAAAAAACTATTTTATATTACTAATTTAAGAAATGTAAGAATCGGGTGCCGTACTCCAGTACGAACTCCAATATCGAAAATTCTCGATACCAAATTCTCGATATATAAATTCTCGATAATTCTCGAAAAACTTCGTACTCCAATATCGAAAATTTAAATCTTTCTAAATTTTATATAAGCAGTAATTTCCTCACTTTAACTCGTACACAAAACTAAATGTGCTTTTATTCATATAATTATTTCATAAGAATCTTCGAAATGGATTTAAATTTTCCCATGTACGTACGTATGAAAAAAGCAGCTTTACCGGCATATTTCGCATGCGCTTACAAGTGTCACTGATACGTGTAAACAGCATGTGCATGTCATGTGATTAATGATTGTGACTCTATCAAACACGCAAGCACCGGTTTGTTGTGTTGCGGCTACCGCGGTGTAAACGCCTTGAATTTCTCTTTAAATACATAAACTCAACTATCGCCTTGAATTTCTCTTTAAATACAAGTCTGTTTGAGAAGTAATATAACAAACTCCAAAGTTGTCCATTATACCGGCTTGTGAAGTCATTAATAATTCATGAAGAAAACAGAAAAGAAATCATGAGCGTGAAGGAGTTTGTATATCTGATGCAGAAATCATGCTGATTTACATAAAATTTAAGCTCAATTTTCTCACCAAATATATCATTTATTTATTTTAAATTGTCGAAGAATACAATGTTCTCATCAAGACATTTCACAAGCCATTTGCAACATTCGCGTCTGTGTTGTACCGGATATACAAACTTTAGCCTTCGGCTTGAGTTTGTATATCCGATACAACCCGGCTGCTCATGTTGTAAATGGTATAAAACACCTCGAAGTATGTGAAATATCTAGGCTAGCGGAATCTTTTTTCCACACACGGTATTTTATACGCTGGCAATAAACCCTATCCGGTTTATTATATGTTGCACGAAGATAAGAATACCTTCGTCTGCTCGATTGGTGAAGGACTTGTTCTTGAGCGAATTATGCTAATGAAGCGCACGCATGTCTACTAATAACATAGTATTGAGGGACTTAGTTGCTTAGTTAAATCTCGTGATTTAGTAGACTTGATACTTAAATGTATGTATATGTTTGTCTATAGCCCCTTGCCAGTGAAAGATGAGTAAAATAAATCATTGAGATAGTAATTACAATGTTTGTTTTGCACTTCTCGGGTGCTGAATGACGTTTATGTATACTTATTTGAATGTAATATACACCGTGTCAGATCAGACATTGTATACAAACTCGAGCATAGCCGCAAATGCCTGTAATGGAGTGTTGAGCGTAATTTGAACAATTGTGTTAAAAGAAATTATTCAAAACGAACTGGTGTGAAATAAGAAAAAGTTTATACAAAGAGAGATGTGTATATGTGAATAAAACACCTCATTAATTAAACATAGATTTCTTTTAAATTTTCGTCATGAATTATTAATGAGTTTTACAACTGTCTGGTAAAAATTAGGAAGAAAAAAATGAAGAATTTGAAAATGTCTGAAAAGTTTAATTGCCGTTGATTGCTAAATAAAGTAAAGTCACTGTGCAGTGTGGCCGCCACATGTGACAAAACTTTCTGTATTTATTACTGCGAATTCCATTTTACTGCATCTGTCAGGGTCTTTAGAAGTTCTGTCAGGGTCTTTAGAAGTCACTCGCAAACTGAGGGGGCTTATAATTCCCACAGAGGATTATTATTAAACCTAAGCGCATAAAGGATCTGCAGCTGACGCAGTAGTATCTAAATATTTGCTTAACACCTGTTTGTTATTCGTCACCATTATCGAGTGTCTACATTTCGTAATTCAGAGTCGGATTTGTTCGTATTAACCTTTTCAACGGAAAATACAGGGTGTCCTGACAATCATGATGCCATATAGCTATGTCCCACAGTTTTGCACAACTAATTATACTGTTCACATGCCAACCTTAATGAAGTTATCAAGAGATGAATTTTGATACCAAGATTATTTAAATCAGTCTAGTAGAACTAATGTTATGGCTGTTTTAAAATAAAATCTGGTTCATCCTGACTTCATTGGTTCTATATAAATACTAGACCAATTTTAACGAATGTCAAAATTCATCTCTTTGTTAAATTTTCGATGCGCACTGATTAGCTGCAGTTTAAAAATCTATGGACAGACAGGTAGTAACAGGTGGGGGTAGGGCAAGAGTTTGTATATCAGATAAAGATCGGTTGCTCATGTTTTAACGTGCTTAAAAAACGACCCATCTTACGAGTTCATTGGCGAAGTAATTTTAAAAATAAACATTGTCTATAAGCCGAGAAAATCAAAGCTGAAGTTTATGTAAATCAGGACTAATCTTTATCCGATTTACAAACACTGATTAAACATTCATTTCTTTTGTATTTTTCTGATGAATTATTAATGAGTTTTTAATATGCGATAAAAATCATATTAATTTATATAAACTTTAGCTTTGATTTCCGCGCCTTTAATAGACAACGTTAATTTTTAAAATTACTTCGCCAATGAACCCACAAGATGGGTCGTTTTTTAACTAAATAAACAGAAAAATACATGGGTGCTTGGAAATACCAGATTTATTTCTCGTATTGAACATGATATCTCACTCGTTCGCTGCGCTCACTCGTGAGATATCATGTTCAACACTCGAAATAAATGTGGTATTCCCGTGCACCCATGTATTATTCTATATATATTTCCATACTATGAATATAATATCTAAATAGTATGGATATACTCATATACTATGGATTTAGTGGTGCAATTGCCAATTTTGTAGTATGGATTTCACATTTTTTTCCCAGCGTCCGCAGTTCGTGCTTTATCAGATAAAAACACTCGCGCTGCACACTCGTGTTTTATATCTGATAAAGCACTCCTGCACGTGTTTTAAATAGTGCGTAAACTTCGTATCTGATATGGCTGAGAGCTTTTAATAACAAAGTTCAGTGTGTTGAAAAACGAGTTACTAGTAAACAACTAGTCTTGAGGAATGTAAGGCGGTCATGGAATAAATTTATGGATGTTTATAGTACCGAGACAACACAGTTGGTGGCAATTTTGTTTTTCCAGTTATTAATCCAATATGCTTTACTTTCGATCTGTTTTTAATAATTGTTTTGGCAGGAGTTATTAACTTTAATTTCTTAGTTTAGTGAATATCCATGTATACATTAAGCAAATCCAATAAAGCCTAAAGCGGTCATATATAGTTGTTAGTACGGCCCCAATTATATAGTTATTGATTTAATCGCTCTGGTTTAATCGACACTCTTGCGCGTATGGTCAGTACGTTTCGAATTATTTATAAAGTAAACAATCTTTTTCACGCCCAGTCTTCAAAGTATAGTACATTAAGTACAAGTTTTTGAAAGGTATTCCAATGTACTACCAGTTTCTGTGATCGCAGTGGGAATTTTGCATAGGTAATGTTTTGAAGAATCTGTAAGAAATCTTTGAGAGAACTTACTTCACTTGTTTAACTAAATTACGGTTTTGAACAGCGCTGAGATCATATGGTACCAGCAGAATGTAAGCACGCAGACAAAAATGGTAGGCCTACGTGGTTGAAAACAAAGTACCACACAAGTGCCATTTCGCCTTTGTGCAGCCAGTTCGCGAATTATCGCATGCTGCGGCTTGGCGTGAGATATTAATATTGTATCATGCATTTTGATTTAAGCTCATTACCAAGCTAATGCAGCTGTTTTAAATAGAGTCTAATTTAAAATAACTTCAAAGTGTAGAAAATGAAAACCAAAATTAATTAACATATAGACCAACTCTCGAACTTGAGCATATTAAACCTGACAATAACCATGTAACATGGACAGTCTCGTGTCTGGAATACCGGAGTGCCTCCAGGCTCCATTTTGACCATATTCATATAATCTCCAACGTGCTGTTTCTGTGGAGGCAGTCACAATAATGCGATCACCGCGGATTAGTAGGATAAAACTACCACAAAAATACAGGCAGAACAAAATAGAACTTCGATTTTCGAAGCTCGAAACGTCGAGGTCATGCTTGCGTTTTTCAGGTTGTCGTATCCCTATCAATCCACATTCCACAGCCGTCGTATTCAGAAATTAAAAATTTTAAGTACCGTCAAGCAGTTACAAGATTACGCGTTTCAGCACACAAATTAGCAGTAGAAATTGGTCGATATAAAAAAAAATTGCCTGCTGTGATAGAAAATGTAAACATTGTGATCAGTGTGAAGTTGGAAATGAACAACATTACCTAATGCCATGTGTTAACACAATGTTTACATTTTTACGACAGAATTTTATTAATTCTGTTTATAAAATTAATTAACCAATCATTCAAATATTTTGATACGCAAAGTTTGTTCCAATATATACTACGTATGAAAGATAGAAATATTCTGAAATTATCTTTAAAATATTGCTACGATATACTAAGAACTTTTGATATATTGCATGAGTTAGTCTGAACAAATTATTTGTAAGTTTATATAATGTAATGTCTTTTTTATATTTTATATTTTGTAACTAAATGTATATGTAGGTATTCAATGTACCAATATTGGTATTTGTTTGAATAAAGTTTCTTCTTCTTATTCATTTTCAACTACTTTCTGTAGTAACACTGGGCCAGTAAATGCATCGACAGACCTTTGTTTAAAGAAGGGATTTCTAGTTGGAAATTTCGACTGGAATTTTTGTAACTAAATGTATATGTAGGTATTCAATGTACCAATATTGGTATTTGTTTGATTAAAGTTTCTTCTTCTTATTCATTTTCAACTACTTTCTGTAGTAACACTGGGCCAGTAAATGCATCGACAGACCTTTGTTTAAAGAAGGGATTTCTAGTTGGAAATTTCGACTGGAATTTTTGTAACTAAATGTATATGTAGGTATACAATGTACCAATATTGGTATTTGTTTGAATAAAGTTTCTTCTTCTTATTCATTTTCAACTACTTTCTGTAGTAACACTGGGCCAGTAAATGCATCGACAGACCTTTGTTTAAAGAAGGGATTTCTAGTTGGAAATTTCGACTGGAATTTTTGTAACTAAATGTATATGTAGGTATACAATGTACCAATATTGGTATTTGTTTGAATAAAGTTTCTTCTTCTTATTCATTTTCAACTACTTTCTGTAGTAACACTGGGCCAGTAAATGCATCGACAGACCTTTGTTTAAAGAAGGGATTTCTAGTTGGAAATTTCGTCTGGAATTTTTATACATTAATTAGACCTAACTAGCAGTTGCGAAAAATGTAACATTAATTAGACCTAACTAGCAGTTGCGAAAAATGTAACTGTGACCCTCTGACAGGAATCGAACCTGGGCCCTGCGATTCCGGTGCAGCGCTCTAATCAGCGCAATTGGAAAGTAAATAATGAAACAATTTTAACCTCTCGTACTTTCAAAATTAGCGTCTTCACCTTCGAGGTTGACCTCGTTGATCTTTGAGTCTTTGAAGTTGTATAAACTTAACTACTAACGAAAAATAGATTCCACAGACCACAACGTTCCCCACCCACCAAGAGATGTGGTATACGATGAATTTTACACGGATTGCGTACTTGCAAGATCAGACATTGTCTATTTTTAGCCCAATCTAATACTGCGCAATACTGCTGACGTTTTGTAATCCACTTTGCGAAGCGCTACGTAAACGGGGAGTCTATAAGTTTCACGTCGATTCGTCAAAAGGCCGACACAGACAAGTGAAGGAAAGCCGTGTAGATGTGAGGTGTGGAAGGGAGCCCCGAAAATTCGACGTGATGTTCGCAGTTGCCCTCAAACGTCAGCTTAACTGACGTAGTTTGCAACGCAGACACTTTATGAGTTCATAGGCACAGTGCCAGACTGTAAAGTTTGGCCTGCGTGGGGAACGCGTTCGAAATTTTAGCTGAATTTCTGTCCGCGCATTTTCAAGAAAATCCTGCAAAATCTGCATATTTTTGACGAACTAATGATATATTTTGTCTCGTATGTGTTGGCCCTTGCGAGCGAAAACTCTGAAAATGCCATTTCAGACGTACCATCTAGAGACTCCAAATTTTCGAAATTTTCTCAAATGTTCTGCCTTCATTTCCGCACAACTGCCATTTACGACGAAAAGTTCCCCGCGCAAAAATAATACTTTACAGTCTGGCACAGTGCGTTCAAGGTAATATACTAATATCGAGTGCGATTATGCGACTTGCAAATAACCGCTATTTCGTGACCTGTTTTGGAAGGGGTACACGCAATATCACCGCGCCGCCATGTGACCATGTCGAATACACGTGCGCAATTAATTTGGAATAAATTGCGCGTTTAACTTTCCCCTTGTTACGAACCGATTAACCGATATTTTTACCATTTTTAATAACGCGGAGAATGCTAATTAGGCATTTGTTGATTTCTAATCTGGGATATATTAGCTAAATTCATTAGCAAAAACGCTCTTCTCCTAATATATATAAACTTAATTTAAAGTCTATTCATAGTGTAAGTATGTAATTTTAGGGCAATTCCACGCAAAAACTGGCACCGCAAAAAAATCAAAGTGTGTGGGTCATGCATGGGTTTATTACATTGTAATAAACAGTAATATCAAGGGTTCATTAAGTTTAAGGAAAAGCGACGTTTCATTAACTAATGAGAAATGTGTATTCTATAACTTAAACAACTTTTGAGTACTCAATTATGCAAACTGGTGAAAATTATTAAATAATAAAGACTTCCGTTGTTTTGATAAAACCCGTGGCGAACCATGTCCAAACCGAATCAACGAGCTTCTCGCAAAATATGTTAATTCGACGAAAAATATGCTCAAAGTGCTTTTAAATCCCTAGCCAGAGCTAAAATTACAACATTACCAAATATCACACGATTGCGGTTTGCGTGTAAACTAATGCGGCCAGAAATCGAGGCAGAAATATACGGACTTGATTTAGTACCCTAAAGAAATATACAACGCTCACGTATACGGTAAATATGCTAATTAGTCTTTTATATTTCCAACTGAGATTCAATGAAAGTACTATTATGTAAGACGTATTGCGCATTGCCGCTTTCTGAATATTCCCAGCAGCAGTATCACACCAGGCGTGCCTTCAGGTAAGGACTTACGTAAATCAATTGAGCACGATCTAAATCACGGAATTCTACTATCCTGCTGGTACTTGGTAGATACGAGTATATAAAAGAGTTTTGCATTGACGTGAAATATGTTAATTAGATATTCTTTGAACGAAATCTACAATACGAGCGATATATTCTAATTGGGTATTACTTTAAACGATTTCTTAAAAAACTTTAATGCGAAATAAGCTAATAAGGTATAATACTGAGAAATGAAATTTACAACCCTGTTAACGTGAAATATTCTAATCAGGTATTAGCTGAGCGCAATCTACAATCATGACGAGTATTTTCTAATTAGGTATAAAGTATCATTTAAAATACAGAATGAATGCGTAATTTATTCATCAGATTAAACGTAATTCGTTTAAAAAATGACCAACATAACTCAAAAAGCTTGCAAGAGACCACCACAGTTAAACAGAGCTAAAAGTAAAAAATCGCTACAAAAAATTGTCGTGAAATATGCTAATTAGTTATATGGTTTCAAACAAGTCGTCAAACTAAGCCGGACAATATGTTAATTAGATCTTCCATACCTGTAAAAATCGTCCTTGCACTACCAGAAGGCAAAGCAGCGAAAAGATTATGAGCGTTGATGTCACCTTCATGTTAAACAAGAAAACAATGATGTAAAAGATGAACTGTCCACCAAAAACAACCGCTCTCGTCAGCGATCGTGTGTACTGAAATGAAAGAGGCACCACTAACCTTTGACTTATATACCAGATCGCACAAAAACTCGATTATTCTAAGCTCGTTTTGACAGGCGATAATTTTGTCACCGTAAGTGGCCTAATGCCCGGAATGTGACATATGGTTTATTACACTTTTGCGGTTGTGTTCGTCAGCTCGCGCAATGATTTCTCGCTGGATAATTTTTGAATACTGCCAACGACAGACGTTGCTCTATACAACGTATTCAGGGCGACAGTCTGTTAATATACGTTGCGTGACTCTCTTCTATTCGTCAATTCATCTCTTTAATGGTGCTAAAGACATGAAAACAAGCCCAGCCTTTCAGGCTTTCATAGACTCGATCTAGAAAATTTTCGCGCTTTTTCTGCCAAACTTTCCATACTGTGCGGCAAGTATGTGCACAACATTGGAAATTGAATTTCTAAATATAAATAGGTGGCGTCGCCATTTAACGACCCGGCATCTTTAAATATCTTGAGTAGAAATTATCTAAGAATGTTCAGAATTATGAAAATGTTGCTTCCAGCTTCTACTTAGGCTATGTTTTTACCATACCGGATAGCTTTGCGTAGCGGCATGAAAAAGCCCCTATATCGGATACGGAATGTACAACTTTAAGAAGCTGAGAGAAACAACATCTCTGATCCTTGCAATAATTCTTGAATTCTGAGAATATAGCGTTCGTAAAAGGTATAGGTGTTTTTTCGCGTCGGTACAGAAAGTACAGTGTAAACATAGCCTATTAAATTGCCCTCCCCCCGTCTAATAGGCCACCAGTGTAAAGTCTGTGGAAATTAATTCTTAGATTATTGAAAAAATTTCCAAAAAATTCTACCCTTGCCCTTTACAATGTCAGTGAGTTGTCATCCAATATGGTTTTAATCAATACTGTGATAGGAGGAGGGGGCGGCAACCATTTCTGGCCTTCATGACGGAGAGACAAACTAAGAATAAAATGTTGAAGGATTTAGAGATGGAAATTATCCTTTCTTAGAGATGGAAACGTTCCCCTTTTCAGTTTTGAGTGAAATTTTGATCTAGACAAGTCTGGACAAAAATGTTTTTCGTCTTGATTTATGCAAGAAATGGTCAGTTCATTGTCACGTGTGTATTGTATTTTCGCCAGAGCAACCAATGCTATGTTTTCATTTAACCATTGTGTAAGATGACGACTGCTCTTGGTTGATTGGGAGTGAAAAAAACAATAGACCTTTCCCCTTATGAGTGAAATTTTGATCTAGATGCGCCTGGACAAAAATCAATCACAGCTTGAAAGAGCATCACAAAATTAGTAATATTCCGAAGTTTCGTTGCGAAATGTTGTAAAATGCGGATAATATAGCCCGAAATATTGTAAAATGCGGATAATATAGCCTTGCGAAGTTTGCCATTTTTCAGTCATTTTGCATTACAAATGGGAAATTGATAATCAGATGATCAAACTGATTATCAATTTTCCGTGCGTAATACAAAATGACTGAAAAACGGCAAACTTCGCAAGTCTATATTATCCGCATTTTACAACATTTTGCAACGAAACGTCGGAATATTACTAATTTTGTGATGCTCTTTCAAGCTGTGATGAAATTTTTGTTCACACTTGTCTAGATCAAAATTTCACTCATAAAGGGGAAAGGTCTATTGCCGTCTACAATACCCGCCTTCAACTATTATTCAGTCGAGTGAGCTGCCAACAAAATCTAGATGTTTACCGACACCTTAACATGGCAGTACCCTAGTGTATATACATGAACTTGTGGTTAGAGCCCAAAAACTGGACCCTGTAGCTCAGTTGGTAAGGGGCGAACCATTAGAAAAGTGATGGGGGGAGGGGGGAAGCAAAAATAAAAACCGAGCAGGGGAAACAGAAAGAAAAAATTCGTGCACCAAAAAAGTTTGAAAAAAAAAATGGGGGAAAGAGACTTTCAACAATAGGGAAAATTATAAGTTGAAATAAAAAAAAATTCGTACAAGAGATTATCTGATTTTAAAAAATTATCACACAAGCAAAAAATTTAAAAAAAATATTCGTACACGTTGAAAAAGTCCCCCATCACATTTCTAATGGTCCTCCCCTTAGAGCGCTGTACCGGAATCGCAGGGCCGCCGGTTCAATTCCTGCCAGAGAGGGCCTATAGTTGCATTTTTTCAGTCAAATGCTCCTGGGTAGGTTCAAAACCAATCTACAATTATAGTTATATCGACTGTAGATGCCTAATAATAAAATAGCTTTTATAGTGATTTATACACACAATAATTAGACCGGCGATACCTTTTAATTAAAAAGTCTACGGTCTACGGATTTTATTTCGTTGATTGTAGAACCACTCCCAGTCTGAGGGCTAAATAGAAGAATGAGAGAAGCGAGAGACCACAATTTATTGACCATATTTTATCCAGACAATATGTGCGCTTTTCCACCATATAGTCAATCAGTGGAACATGGTCTAAAAGCTCAGCAGACTTCAATGACGGCATGCTCAGAATGAGCTACGATTTCAGAATGTTAATTGAGACAGCTTCACCGTGTACAAATCCTTTGAATCATTTGCTTATGAGCATTTCTTCTGTGACGGGTTCAGTGATTCGGCGAGGCTATTGGATCATGATTGCTTCATTATGCCAAAAACCCATTGTTCTCACAGCACACAAGACATACATACCTTCTTAGAGAGGTTCAGGTTTGATTTCCACTACCGCAACCATAAAGGGACCATTCTGAACCAATCAGATGCGTTTGATGACCGGTTAACCAATCAGGTGGGTACTGCATGAGCCCGTGGGAGGTTGCAGAAATCAAACCTGAACCTCACTTCTATTCAGCTCACTTCAGTGACCGATTAGGGACCGGGTCATAAAGTAACTGCTAGGATGGGCCGGAGGAAACTAAGGATGGGGCATGAAATTATTTTCATCAGTTTGGGTGGGCCATCAATTTGTTTTTTGTGCAAGTGGATGGGCCATGAAACACATATAGCCTGTTTGCACTCAATACATACTATAACTACTACACAACATTCCTATTAAGAATCAACATTCAAGTCGTGAAATTTTTCCAATGACCTACGATGGGCTTTGAAATTTTTTCTAGGTTCTCAGGATGGGCTACCGTTTTTTTTTTGTTTTTTTAAAACCGCCTATTTTTCCCTCCAGCCCACCCTAGCAGTTACTTTATGACCGGTCCCTTACATAAAATTTTAGACTATTTATCTTTACATCAATTGACCATTTGCGTAATAGACAAAATTTTGATCTAAACGAGTCTGGACAAATATTTCATCACAGCTTGAAAGAGCATCACAAAATTAGTAATATTCCAAAGTTTCGTTGCGAAATGTTGTAAAATGCGGAAAATATAGCCTTGCGAAGTTTGCAATTTTCAGTCATTTTAGATTACAAACGGAAAATTGACAGCCTCAAAGCGTATCGGGCTGTCTATTTCCCGTTTGTAATCTAAAATGACTGAAAATTGCAAATTTCGCAAGGCTATATTATCCGCATTTTACAACATTTCGCAACGAAACTTTGGAATATTACTAATTTTGTGATGCTCTTTCAAGCTGTTATGAAATTTTTGTCTAGATCAAAATTTAGTCTATTACGCAAATGGTCAATTGCGATATCCGACTTTCCTAACTATGTCTGTCCCACTCTGTCAACTTTCCCTGCCGGGCAGAAAACCCGACACTCGACAGAGCGCCCGGAGAAAAGCCACGACTTTCGGCAGAGCGTTGACCGACTCTTTTCACATGAGTCCATAGCGAGAATGAAACCCACGATCTCAGAGGTGAGAGGCGTCGACGATTGCGCCACCGTAGACCAAACTGAAACATTCGCAGAGTTTTCAAACCATGATAAGATTGACTATGTTCCCACTATAGCTAATAACCAGAAATACTATAAAGACTCGTTTCACTTCGGCAATTTTGACTGCGATTTCAGTTGCGATTTTTTCCTTGTGAACGAGTTGATGAGCTATGAATGTTCAGATTTGGGTTCATACACTCAGAACCATAGATATCTTATGTACACTAGAATCTAGATAGTGCATCTAACTATTCTGCAATTCAAAAATTGAAGCCGTGATTGCAGACTCAGGATATTCCCATGAAATGAGAAGATTCGTATGTTTTCTATTTCTTAAACAGAGAACTTAAACATTAAGTTAAACCTATTCCAAATACATTTTCAAGCTGTCCATGCAAATGATGAACGTTATTGTTGTTTTTAAGCGTTTATTAGCGAGTGGGAAACTTAGTCCAACATGGCCGCCATCTATTCAAATGGGGGTAACCGCTGGAATATTCTTGGCTTCAATTTTACTAAAAGAGATGCGCTATCTAGTGTACAGGGTGTATCAAAATAAACGCAATTCATCTTTTGTGCTTAATAACTTTCGAAATACTATTTCTAGTTAAACGCTTTTAGGCTTACTTGAAAGCCTGTTCTTTTCTCTTTCAAACAAACTATTATCCTTGTCTCCAATGCTAGTAATAATTGCACAGGAAAAGATTTAGTAAAACCTATCATTTTTAGTTGCTGTTTAATTATGCAAGTTTACTATGTTATTGTTTAGTCGGTTTAAATGTTAGAATTTTCTTCTTTAAACTTTAATGTTGTCGTCACTACATCTGGAAAACCACGTAAGAACAAATTAAAAGTATTTTAAAAGAGACCAGGTTGTTTGAAAATCCTAAACGAATGCTAAAAATCGTCAAAACATTCTGGTGTCTGAGCCAGAGTGTCATCGAATTGCGATGTAATGTCAACAGAAATTATAGCAAGTTGATGTCAGTCAGCTTAGATGGTCCAAGCCAAAATGATATCGCATTTGAAATTTCAAACTGAGTTAAAAATAGTGGAAGAAAAGCCGTAATTATACTTATTGTTACAATCCATTTAATAAAATGCAACATTTTTTTGTTTTAATGAAAAAATCAGTTATTTTCATGAGAACGATTTGTTATTCCATATCTCAATTTTCTTAATCTCCAATCGCAATAACGTAAAGTATTATTACACGCGAACCAATGAGTCAAATTTAAGAAACAACCCACTGTTAGAAAGCTGAATGGCTACGCTTTAAAATGAATGTAAACTTTAACGTTTTCGTCTATTATTTGTTTAGCAATTTACATTTCAGCCGAGGATTGCGCTTGTATATAAGATATCTATGCTCAGAACTCATTTGTGACTTTTCTATTTGTTCACATCCATCAGAAAAAGTAAGCGGCGCAGTGGGAGTTTAAACGGTAAAATTTTAATGGGTTTTTTTTATGACCTTTAATGTTGGTTTACACTGTCAAAGTTTCTCTGATCACAGTAGGATTAGGACTAGGTGTAAGAAATGCCGCGGTTTGACTGGGAACTGACTCGCGGTGTTTAACATGTTGAGTCAGTTTCCTCAAACATTTCTTACAAATCCGCCTTCAAAGCTTAGAATTTACCCATGCAAAATTCCTACTGGGATCACAGAAACTTTGATAGTGTAAACCATCCTTTACAACACTCAGTGAGTTTCCTCAAACATTTCTTACAAATCCTTCAAAACTTAGAATTTACCTTTGCAAAATTCCTACTGTGATCACAGAAACTTTGATAGTGTAAACCATCCTTTATAACACTCAGTAAGTTTCCTCAAACATTTCTTACAAATCCTTCAAAACTTAGAATTTACCTTTGCAAAATTCCTACTGTGATCACAGAAACTTTGATAGTGTAAACCATCCTTTATAACACTCAGTAAGTTTCCTCAAACATTTCTTACAAATCCTTCAAAACTTAGAATTTACCCATGCAAAATTCCTGCTGTGATCACAGAAACCTTGATAGTGTAAACTATATAGGCTTTATAATAATTACCAGTCTACATAAAAACGTTATTTTTGTACCTGTTGTCTTTTTTTAGGCCTGATTTACTTACCCCTAATCAGTAAATTTCAATGGAATTTGTATACATTTGAGATGGCCAAAAATCATTATACTTACCCGGCGGCTAATCTGTAATCCTCACTGCATATACAAAACACTTTAGGTTCAAGTGTTCAACCCATTCCATTTTACTTGAAAATAGGTTTTTGACTTATAAATTAAACTTACAAGTTTTTGGACTGTTTTCCACATCCAGCCTATCGTGGTGCACCTTCGAATTTTCTTTTGAGTCGGAGTGCATTAATTAGTCCCATTCCTTGAAAATAGGTTTTTGACTTATAAATTAAACTTACAAGTTTTTGGACTGTTTTCCACATCCAGCCTATCGTGGTGCACCTTCGAATTTTCTTTTGAGTCGGAGTGCATTAGTTCCATTCCGAATGGTTAAAATACAAAGAAAAACGCTACGGGGAATGGGTTCTTTTTCCTATATGTACACGGCAAGAAATTGACATGCTTTTTAGGAATAAGTCTTCTTGCTTAAAAGATATTCATACCGCGGTGTATACGGGTAAGATGCAAAACGTCTCTTCTGTTGCGAGCAATAGAAAAAGCGACTTTCGAAAGGAATGTTTAATAAGTAGTAAATAAAACTAATAAGTAGTAAATAAAACTTGGCAATATAAACCCTCCTCGTGGGTGGGTCTTATCTCTTATGAAGTAATTTAGTTTTGTAAAGATTTATATTGCTAATTTAATTACTCATCAGACATCAAGTACACATTAAATGATAAAAAAACGCATGTATCCGTGTGCTTGTTTCATAAGTATTATTTAAACGGATTAACTTTTTTCCGTCATACTGCCGGTGTAGGCTGTTTTTGAGTGTTGAATTCAAACGTAGTAATTTTGCATAAGTAAATTCTAAGTTTCGAAGAATTTGTAAGAAATGTCGATCTGCATGGGCCTGTCTAACGCCCATATTTTAAAAGCTCACTCACACTCAATGAGTGGAGGTTCAATCTGAGCTTTTCTTGAGTGTCAATGCTGTTTTTAGAATAGCTGGAGGGTGTTAGTCGCAACATAGTAAGGTACTACACTTGTTCTTCTTATGTTTATGCTTATGCACATGAAAGGTTCCGCTTGCTTATGCTTATGCTTATGCTTATTTCATCGTGTGAACCAGGCTTTAGTGTTAAACAGTGAATCAGTTCCCTACTGAAACATTTCTTAAAAATCCGGCCTTCAAAACTTGGCTAATGGCTATGCAAAATTCCTACTTTGAGTACTTTGATACTAGTGTCAGTTTGTCTCATGGTTTATACAAAAAATGGTCGCCGGTTCATCGTCACGTCACACGTGTCAATAGACCTTTCCCCTTTTGAGTGAAATTTTTATCTACATAAGTCTGGACAAAAATTTCATCACAGCTAGCTTGAAAGAGCATCACAAAATTAGTTATATTCCGAACTTTCGTTGCGAAATGTTGTAAAATGCGGATAATATAGCCTTGCGAAGTTTGCAATTTTCAGTCCATTTTGTATCACAAATGGGAAATTGATAATCAGTTTGATCATCTGATTATCAATTTCCCCTTTGTAATGCAAAATGACTGAAAAACGGCAAAAACCTATATTTCAAGGTTATGAAGGCCCAATACGAATCATCCAGATTGGCAGGGCAATCAAAGATTTTAAATGATAGAATGTAGAGTTTCTAAGTAACTTATTACAGCTAGCATACAATAAGCAGTTCATATGTATGTATGACTGGATAGTATACCACAATAGTATACCACAGTGATTATTCACGCAGTTTTATAGTGCTGTATTGTGCTAGCGCTGCAGGGCATCATTGGTTTTGGCAGGGCAATTCTGCCAGACACTCCCCTAATTAAAAGGGGCTAGTTTCGCCCCTGGCCCCGTTTACAAGAGACCGAGGGGCAATTCACTCCAAAAATCCCGTACACTTCGTCAAAAAATCCGGAAAAAATCCAGAAAAAATCCATGAAATCCTCAAAATCCGTTAAATCCATCAAAATCCAAAAAATCCTTCAAAAATCCACAGAAATCCTTCAAAAATCCACAGAAATCCTTCAAAATCCTTAAAAAATCCGCAAATCCACAAAAAATATATGAAGTACTTGGTGTAATTTACTCGTAAAGGTTCTTTGCCACGTTCAAAATGGCGGACAGCGAAAGCCAGTATTAAACGCTTACCGTGATCGCTGTCATTATATTTCGTAATTATTGGACCACTCTACATTTCCATTTATACACTCGAGCATACGCTAAGTTTTTTTAGCCTATTACTACTAAATATGTGTTCTTGTTACAATGACGTTATGTTGTAAAATATAATTACAAAACCAAAAGTTATTCACCATTGTCTTTTACTGTTTTTGAAAGAATAATGAACTTGTTTGAATTTTAAACAAAATGACTGCATGCCCAGCCTTCGTTAGTTTCAGAAGGCTGTGGTCATAGTCCCAGTCCTCTGCTCGACCCTGACGTCCTGGCATAACGTTGACATCGTACAACTTAAGATTATTTGTTCAAAACGTTACCTAGCTCTATAACTCTATAATTAAAAAAAATCCAGAAAAAATCCGAACAAATCCGGAAAATCCAAACAAATCCGGAAAATCCAACAGATTTTCAAAAATCCAGAAAAAATCCGAACAAATCCGGAAAATCCGAACAAATCCGGAAAATCCAGCAAATTTTCTCTTCAAAAATCCGCTAAAAATCCGGGAAAAATCCGCTAAATCCGCTAAAAAATCCGCGGATTTTTAAAAATCCGAAAATCCCGTACGCTTTTTTGGAGTGAAATGCCCCTCGCAAGAGACCATGCAGGACGAAGTCAAACCAGAATGAAATTTGAAATTGTCAACATGTTTTCATGAGACCAGTACGAAAATCACAAACTTTTCAATTTATTCCCCTTGCCAGGCAATCTTCTTTTTTTAGATGGCTTTCATGTTAGCATGTGTTGTTCCAATGTCAAGGGTACAGCCGAGACCGCTCTGGAATGTATTTGTGTTTACATTCACCCCAGGCTGAATTCATGCCGGTCTGAAGTCAGTCGGCTCGGTCCAGCAGGCGGACTTGAGTTCTTTTCGTCCCATGAGTCCGTCATGTAAACATCTAATATAAATAATACTATGACCGAAACGAAATGGTCCCATGTAAATGGGGCCTAAGTCTCTGAGTCTTAGTGGTGCAGAAGTCTTCAAATTTGAATTCAGGTCTTTAAGGTCTTTGAAAAGTCTTTGAATTGTGTGAAAAAGCGAAAAAAGTCTTTCGCCCGTATTCTAAAAGCTCACTCACACTCAATGAGTGGAGATTCAATCTTAGCTTCTCTCGAGTGTCAATGCTGTTTTTGAATAGCTGGAGGGTAATTAGTCACATAGTAAGGTACGACACTAACCCTCCAGCTATTCAAAAACAGCAATGACACTCAAGAGAAGCTCAGATTGAACCTCCACTCATTGAGTGTGAGTGAGCTTTTAGAATACGGGCGTTTAAATTCTTTTGTTAGTATTTGATTATACGATTTCCTAGCTAATACAATAGATTGATTGAAGCAAGCTTTTCGCAAATATCGACGAAAAGGTGCATTTTAGGATGTGATTCGAAGGGACTAATTAGTAATTACCGGGTAAAAATGGTGCTTACACTCGCAATTTTTCGACAGCTGATTGCTCTCAAAGGTCTTTGGACTTTCAGTGAAAAGTCTTTGAAAATAGGCAGGAAAAATCTTTGAAAGTCTTTGAATATTTTTGGTCTTGGAGACTACGAACCCTGACAAACTAATTGTTTACACAGCCAATTTATAATCCAAGAAAAATTGGATTTAGTTTGAGTTAGCAGGGAGTTCGAGTATCCCGCCAACTCAAATTCGCTTAACTCGAACTCCCCGCTAATTCGAACTAAATCCAATTTCTCCTGGGCTTTGACCCAATTGTTTCAGTAATTTACTCCGGTGAACTGGATACTCGCTTACCTCGACCTCCTCGTTAACTGGAACAGTTAGCGATAAAGAGATAAGGGCCATGCAAAATTTATTGTACCCCCGGGCCGGAGCAAATCAATTTTGAATGTTAAAAAGAAGCAAGCCCCGCTTAGGTTGGCGTGATAAAAATCTCCAACCTCGCTCGGAACTTTGCTAGAAAAAGTTGCTGCCCAGCACTACCATCAGTAAAGAAAGCTTGTGCAGCTGTTCTTACCGTAGAGTTGCTAATTACCATGTTCAGCTATAGAGGAAATTGCTGAAATGTGCGGGAGGTCTTGACACTGCGACCGCTGCGCCGCTGCGGATCTGAACTTCTCCTAAAGAGAATAAACCGCGCCCTTGGCCTCTCACTTGTAATTATTTGATCTCCTTCATCGAACGGAGATTCTGACACTGACGTAGATTCTGGCACTGAAAAAATATTTGTGCCCCGCTTCTATATGCAGTTGCAAGGCAGAAAATCTGTGTGCCCTCTTCTATCCGGCCCCGTATAAAATCAATTTTGCATGGCCCTAAAAGGCTCAACAGGTTACGTCGATCATTACTGATCTAGCTTATAGCTATTGGACCCAACTTTCCTTTCGCATGCCCGGAAATCTAAACCCGTGGAAGGGAGGGACCGCTCGCAGTCTAATAGCTATAGGTACTGTTGATAGGTACGTCATCGGTAACTGTTAAAGATGCGGTACAGTCCGTATGTAAACAAAGGCTTTGTTTACATTTCGGTGTCCAAAATATT
>CACRXK020002690.1:7591-19726 GCA_902702795.2 Paramuricea clavata
CCCCCCCCCCCCCCCCCCCCCTCCTCCCCCTGTGCGATCAAGAATATCAGGTTGGCAAAGTGGCAGACTGGCAGTTATTTGATTAAATTGAAAGCACTGTGCCACTAATAATACACCCTTCTGGAAAGTACTTGGCAAGGGAAAATTGTCAATTGTTTGTGCTACACACGAGCAAATGTCAATCAAACTTGTCAAGGAAAACTCGTTTGTACAGGGCTTTTATAATAAGGCTTTTAATACAGTATGTTTTACAGTAAATAGGCCTTGGAAGTGCTAATTCAATGTTGCGCAAAACCAAATATATAGCCTGAAGTAACTGCGGTATGTCAAGAGGAAGCTAGAGAAACATTGTGAAAATATTAAAAAGAAATCTACCTTTTCCTGCCCCTGTTACAAGTGCTCGTTTTCCAGCAAAATTAATCTCCATTTTGATTTTCTCACGTGTTGTTGTACTATGCAGTACGTCATGTTACATGGAGTATAGTTGCACAAACCAAATACTACATGACGTCATAAATCAAGGTGCCGTTGTATATATAAATTAATTAAATCAACTTTTGCATTGAACTTTTTTATAGAAATGCTAGCTATAATCTTGGACATAAGTGGTTGGGGCTACCTTTCTCTCAAAACAAAATTCGCATACCTCTTATGATAAATTCCATGTCGAATCGTGTGGCGCTTCTTAGCCCCAACTCAATAGAGAGGTTTAGCAAAGAGACGACGTGACGTGAGTGGTGGTAAAAATGGCGTGATATGCCCATCTATGGATGTGCCCACGCCAGTTTTACGCCATTTTCACGTCCTCTTTGACGTCGCGTCGTCTTTGATAATCCTCTCTAATGTTGAGCTTGTGTCATGGTATATTACCAAAAGTTGTTTCGGCGTTGTTTACAACATTGAACCGGGGGAGAGGGGGTGACGAAGTTTGTTTTGTCAATGTGCATTACTTTGCAATATTGGCTGGACTGGTCTCAAGAGTTATGCAAACTTATAAATTCGTTTATAGTCGCACTGTTACATTCCATCTGCTGCATTGTGTAGGCACTTTCAGAAAAATGTTGCAAAGGTCTAATAAACAGTGTGAAATATTGATTTCAGAGTGATTTGAACGAATCTAAAACTACCCTCCAAAAAACATTGGGGGGGGGGGGACAAACCTGCCCCTCGCCCCCTAGACATCAAGGGAGAACAATTTAAAACTGAGCGATCTAGTAGTACATCAAGTTAGTTTAGACTTGCTACAAGTGCATCGCAAAATATTTCCCTAGCTTTATTGGGTGAGTAAAGTTGAAGTGTGTGTAGGCTCGATTATCAGCAGGTATTCGGGAAAACTACGGCTGATAATTGAGCCTAAGGTGTGTGCGAAGTGAAAATGGCGTCATTTGAAAAAGGTAGTTTAGTTTAGTTATTTATTTACAATTTACAAATCATATCCTTCATTTACAGTGGAATGTCAATTTTGCAGAAGCCAAGTTCATTTCTGCAAGACATCTAAATACAGTATAAACATCGATGCAATTCAGTGCCCCTTTTCATCATTGTTGTTGTGTTGGTTGTTATTGATGACACGGTTGTGGGTTACCATGGACACGAAATCTGTATATACACGTGTACTCTGGGTTGCCATGGTTATTCAATATACGAAGTTCAATGTATTGGACAGCGGTTATATCTTTGACAGGCTGTAAAAGGAGAAAAATAATGTGTTTTGGAAAACAGCACGTTATTTATGATGGAAATCTGTGAGAAAAGATAATCCACACTTGTTATGGTACTTACTTGTGCTTTAAATGTTTGTAAAGAATCTCCATCGCTATCAAAAATATAATTTCCTAACTGTAGTTTTTCGTTACCATTTGGATCTTTCCAGGCCTAAAAAAAGGCGGAATCATCTGACGTTAGGGTAAAATAACAAATATTAAAGTTAACTAATATTACAACTAAAATTTGGCATTCTTAGATTTGCTCATTATATTTTAACTGAAAATCAGCTTTTAATCATCTAGAAATTTACCTAAAATTACGTTATACTAATACGAACAATTTTTTTTTTTTTGGGGGGGGGGGTTAACACCCCCTTCCCCTTGGTCGCTATGGTCCTGGGCATATGGTAACTTAGTATGTTAGCAAGAGATATGACTGGTCATCTAGTCTCGTTAAACTCACCCAAACAGCAAATTCTTTTGGTGCACTTGGTATCCGTCCATCCCCAGTTGGCGACAGTAATTTCGGGATGTGTTCCAAACTAAACGCTGTTGGGGTAAGCATCTTGGATAGCTAAAAGATTGAGGTGATTTGAGGGCGCTATAATTCAAAAACTTCCTAACTGGGTACTCCAATGATTATTTCCTACTTGCAAAATTTGCGAGTGCTGGTGAGTACCCGTGCTCTACCGTATATATAAGAATTTCGACGTTTCGAGCGAAGGCCCTTCGTTTGGAGTTAGGAGTACGAAGGGCCTTCGCTCGAAACGTCGAAATTCTTTTTATATATTTTCAGGTAGTTGCATCCCTACCAATCAAAGCTTATTCATTTTATTGGCACTACCAACACTGACACGTCTGTTCGAGTTCAATGTCACACTATTTGTACTTAACTTACTTACAAACCTCACCTTTATCACGACGTAACCATGTTGTCCTTTGAAAGCCCAGCAGTTGCCTGGACTGTTGTCGGGCTGACAGAAATAGAAAACAAATCAAGTTTTATACAAACAGCTTAGCTTACATATTGCTACGGTTCTTTTTTGGTGCGCAATTGTCAAACCAAGCGCCTTTCACCTCTGAGATCCTGGGTTCGATTCTCGCTGCTGACTAATGAAAGAGTCAGTCAACGCTCTACACAGTTTGCTCCCGTGGGTAAGGGATAAGCCCCAAAGTGACCTTTCAACCATAGCTGTGCTTCGTGGTAAGTGGCTGTTCATAAGGTGCCTGCCAGAGGTACTCTTAGAAAGCCTTCGACTCGATCAGGTTGAGCTGTGTCTTTCGTAATCCAGGTTAGCTTTCAGGCAAGGGTGAGTATAAGAATGATTATCACACTCCACACACTCACCGGGCATATTGTATTTCGACTTACTTGAAGGATAACTCTCGGAGGTTTGACATCTAACCACAGTGGTAGACCAAAAACAATCACTCTGGCAGCACCAACATCATACGTTTCACTGTGGTGCGAATCATGAATCTGAGCACCTGGACGGCAAAAAGGTAAAATACTTATATACGACTGGGCACACATTGGGCCAGTGTAGGTAGCTAGCCTACGATAACAAGAAAGCTGCGGACCATTAAAGGCCTGTTTAAACAGATCCAACATTGTTGGACCAACATCATCCAACAATGTTACTATAATCATGGATAATAAAATAAATGGATAGGAAACTAGCTGACGTGACCTAATGTTTTTACTGGGATTGATGGCGTGGCTGGGTGCCTCAACCTAGTTGAAAACCAAATTCTCAAAAACGGCACGTTTAGCAATAATACAGCTAAACATTTTAGTCAAAGAGCAAATAAATGTAACCACGCCATTCTACGATGAAAACTCTAAGTATTCCCAGTCAATTTTAGCAAATATTTCAAGCACTAAACAGTGAAAAATACATCGCAAATTTCGCAAAAATTTGTGACGCCAATTTCGTAGCTACAAATGTAAAAAAATACAAAACAAAGACGAAAAACATTTACCTTGAATACTTTGTCGTGGCTTAGGCATGTTTTTAAAACAATTAGACCAGTTTACGCTTCAAGATCACCCTTTTAAAGTGGAAAATATAGCAAAACAACAAAAATGCCGAGAACTTTGCTAACATTAATTCGCAATACGCGTGACGTCACGTTTTTCAACAAGGATGCAGTCAATGACGTCAGAAGTTTCCAATCCATTTATTTTATTATCCATGCTATAATAGATATGACTGCTTCTCTTTCAAATATTTTTGGTTAGATAAGCTTTACTCAAACTCTAAACCTAGTCTTGACAAAAATATTTGAAAAAGAATCCGTTTGGGCCATTATTTCAACAATGTTGGATGATGTTGGCCCAACAATGTTGGATCCGTTTAAACAGGGCTTTCTTTGAAAAATACAAGGACAATTACTTGAAAAATGCAATATCGTCACTCCGACATTTCGAGCGAAGACCTTTCATCCGGAACTTCTTCATGGGCCCTTCTCGATGAAGGGCCTTCGGTCGGAACGTCAAAGAACGGCTTCAATTTTTCAGGTGGTTGTCAAGTATTCTTGACAGTATTCTTGACATTAATAAATTAAGTAGAGCCGGTAGTATATAAGGGCCTGTTCAATAAACATACCTGAAGATTCCAAAGCAAAATCTGCCATGCCAACTTTATCTGCATTATACCTCTGTAGTGCGGCCTGAACAATATCTTGAACAGCCTACAAATCAAAATATTTTTTTCAACCGTCTCTCCACGGTCTTCATGATCTCGTTTAATAGTAAGGTTCACATTTGAATTTTACTACCGCTACCATTAAGGGACCATCAACGAATCAGATGCGTTTGATGACCAATCATGCAGATGCGTACTAAGCCAGTTAGGTGGGTGGTAACGGTAGTGGAAGTCAAATCCGAACCTCGATAATATTAAAGCGTAACCTGTTATGAACATTTGCCTGCTGCAACACGGGCGGATCTAGCCTTATAGTTCCTTATCACGGAAGTGGCTGAGATTTTTCGAAGATGAAAAGTGGGTGGGTGTTTGCACTATGATCAGTTGAACATTGCCTTACCCACAACAAATGCATGTGTGCATTTGCATTTCAAAAATTTTCGGAGGGACATGCTCTCGAATCGCCTAGAATTTGTCTAGCCTCTCCCCCTCAACCAAACGAACCTTATACAGCCTATGTGGCTCACACACCCTACCCAATAACCTAGGCCTCATCAAGTCGGACAAGAGAATAGTTGACGTGCTTGGTAGATAATTTGCAAACCTTTTCTGAAAGTAGTGACTTGTTCTCTGATGATAGATCTAAAAATAATTAAAACAAAAATCATTCATAATTAAGCATCCAACTAAGTGGTAAAACATTTTCGATAACACGGGCATAGAAAACAGCGGCCAGCCTCTCCCACAATATTTTATAAAGGGCGCCGGACTTTGGGGCCCCTCCTGGGGCCCCTCCTCCTCGCAAAAAATAATCGAATTTCTAAAAAAAGCGCAAATCGGCCAGTTAATAATAGTATTCCACTGACTCACGGATATAATAGACTGACAAATCGTATAATAAAATAATTAATGAAAGAGCCTAACAAAAGAGGTAGATCTAGAGACTCAAAATCAGTTTCACAAAACCATGCTGATGCCTCCAATCCTCCTATGTCCTGTTCGATAAGGAAGATATTTCTACATTGAAATGAAGAAGGACAAGAAACCTAGTAAGGAAATTATTTGATTAACATTTTCAGGATAATCAGACGAAAGCGCCTTATTGAAAGGAGTCCTACATTTTACCTGAGTGGTTAGCGAGAATTTGTAAAACTGTTGATAATCTGTCAACTTTTTCTTCGATTTTTCTGAGAGTTTCAGAACTATGATCCATCTCCTAGATAATATAACAAGAAATTGTAACTTGGTTATAAAATTGCGTTTCAGTATATACTGGCAGAAAATTCGAAGCAGAGCGTATAGGCCATGTTTAAAGTTTCAATGTCAATCATATTCAAATAACAATACAACATACTTACAGTATTCTTTAATGTGTCATTCGAGGCATAGACTGAAAAAGAAGCCAAAAGTATAGTTTAAAAGGAATAATGTGACAATCGAAAGAATACAAAATCAGGGGAGGAACTACCGCAACGCACCCCCTCTGGAAAACATCCACTCCATCTAACAAATCAGGCCAGATCCACCCCTGATTGATACAAATATATAACAATGAAAAGCAGTGGCAAAGCTAACCATGGCAACTGGTCATAATATGCTAATAAACCCTCCCCCCCTTGTCCGGCATTGTCCGAATTAGTGACCCCCCCTTCCCCCCGGACATCTGCCGTGCCTCGCAAAAACTCACGCAATCTTGTATATATCAAGAGTAAAAAACTTTTACTTTTAGAACTTTTTTATAACTGTAAATGTGAACACAAAAACATATAAATTACTAATTAAAACAAAATCTAGTGTTAACCGCATAGTCAAAATGCCAATTTCACAATGGGAAGGACTGCTCAAAATAGAGGGAAAAAGAAATTTGTTTTTGAATTTTTTTAAATTTCGGCATCCGGATTGCTAAAACCCCCCCCTCCCCCCTATGTCCGAGTTTGTCCTGATTTTCCAAACCCCCCCCCCCCTCGGCTCGGACATCCTTTGTGAATGGCCCCTAATAGGCTAAGGACGATACATTTCTAAAGGTTTGAATAATGCCAATCATTGAAAATTTGTATAGCATGACCTGTTGCTATGGCTAGCTTCGCCACTTACGAAATATTTTTTTAAAATTTCATACTTTGCACTAGAATTGCTGTTAAAACTCCAGTAAGCAACAATATAAGAAATCCACCACAGGCAGTTCTAATACAGCAATAATCCTGTATGCAACTTCTGATTTTTCTGATAAACTACATTAAAACAAACAAAAGAGCGCAATGTTACTGCAACATGGCTGTGGGGAAATTTTCCAGGGGGCCCTATGATGCCATAACTGTAAAACAAGAGAAGCGAGTGCTTTACAATATGTTGCACTTGTTTGCATGCCATCTGGCACTACAAGGCAACTAGGATTTATATCCCTTTTATTAATAAATTCCTTTTATTTGCACGCTTCAAGGTATTTGTTAATACCATGGACTGGTGGGGAATTTGCCCCACTGGGCCCCTTCCTCTGCCCTACCACAGAAAAAAATATAGCCTATTGCCCCAAAGCCAGAACACTAGGACCTGTATTGAGTAACTGAGTTTAACATTGAAAAGAAGTTTAAAAACAATTTTGTTGGCGAGCATACTTAAACTTATGTTGTGTTTGAATGTTTAGCATGCAATTTATTACAAATTTCGCCATTAAAACTTTGTTTTGAGAAGCTGAGACTTTTTAAAAATGTAGACTCAGAATGCAGGAAATTCTATTTCAGAGACCCAAATTTTAAAAATTTCCTGGGGGGGATGCCCCCAAATCCCCTAGTTAACTCGTGCCTGCGGTACTCGGCTTACACCTCCGGAGATCGCATGCTATCCTGGGGAGAGGGCAAAGAAAGTGCGTCTTTTGGCAGTTTTGCCCCACCACTGAAGAATCCTTAAAAAATGCACTGGCACGCTTACATAATTTTGGTTGCTTTTTTCATTGAACGAATCTCCTACGTCAACGTCGGTGTCTTCGTCTGAAAGAAACCAATTCTTAATCAGTACCTTGCTCAATAGAATTTTGAAAGGTTTTTGTACACTGGAAAATTCTGAGCGAAAATTATAGACATTTTTGGACTTTAGCTGGAGCAGGCGGCGAAAACTGCAACCATAATCCCTCCAGCATGGAGTCCTCTAACCAGCTGCTCCCGGACAGAACTAAAATGTATATAATTTTTGTTCAGCTCGAAATTTTTGTCTACGCAAAACCAAGGCCGGATTTAGGTGGAAATAGTGGGGGAGGTGGAAAAAAAATTATAAGCGGTCTAGCTCACGACCCCCATGGAAAGTTAGGGCTTAGAACGGACCAAAGTCAATGACGTATGCATGTAGTGTACATATATGTATCAGTGTATTATGACTGTACAACTCATCCAATTGTGCCCTTCATTACAATTACTGCAAAGTTTCTTTCGAAACAGTAGTGATACAGAGATGAATGCATGGCTACCACTGTTTTAATTTTACAGAAAAACGTTACGAAGTGTAGACCCTCATAAGCAAACAAAAGATATCAAATTTTCACTTCGATCTATCATTGAAACTGTTCCAAGGGGAGGTGCAGGACTTTTCTGGGGAGGTGCAAAAAATTTCAGGGGTGGTGCCAAACGACCTCAGGGGAGGTGCGCACCTCCCCACACCTGCCTTCAAAATCCGGCCATGGCAAAAACCCTTTAGCAAGTCTTTAATCAGCTCATATATACTGCATTATCTTATCTATAATAAATTTAATCATTAAGTATATTTGAAAAACAAAAAGACGTTACCCGAAGATATTAATTTTCCATCAAGACCTAATAAAGAATCACAGAATTAATTAAAATTTCAATAACCCAGTCGTGATGTCACAGCGCTATTGAACATAATGAGCGCAATGATCCGTTTGTCAAACCATGGATAATAAAACAATCCATGGTTAAACTGTGATGATTCGGTAAAAAATTGTAAAACAACTCAACTATTGGAAGGCTAAATTAACGTTCGTTTGGAAATTGTGAGTTGTCATGACTTATCCGCCGAGTATAGTTCTGGTAAATGAGGACGAGAATTGATGAGAATTGAGAAGCGAGAGTTGGCATGCATGAGCCGAGAGTTTTCTAAACTCTTATGATGGCCTGGTCAAACAAGAACAAGAGTTGCATGACTTTGAGAGTTAAGGAGAGTTGAGAAGCGAGAGTTTGCATACAAACAAAATACAAACAGCCATACCGTACAAATTGTCCGGGGTGTCTTTCAACTTTTCATATCTGCCATAAGATCTTGCCATGCCTTTAGAAGTACCCGTTTGGTTTGATTGTTGAACTGTAGAGTCATTTACATTTGTCGAATTCTGTCTGTTTGCGAGTTCTTGATCGTCTGACTTTGCAGACAGCCTTGTTGATTGTATGGGAAAAAATGTATGATTATTCAATGAAAAACAAATGATTTTCCTGTGGGATTTGCCATAACAAAGGGCAAGCGATTTATTTCTTAAAAGCGTTTTGTTCCGTAACATAAAATCGAGTGAAGTGAAATAAGCATTGTAAATTTTATATAAAAAACAAAACAAAACAAAGTTAAGGCAGATGAATAGTAAATATATTCAAAACTAAAGTATTTCTGTTTTGTTTTCGCAAACCTCGAAGGAAAAGTTTATAGTTTAGTCTGGCTTTTCTCCACTAGTATTATTTTATACGCAGAAAAGTTAAGAATTACTGATAATTCTGGCTAGAGCATGCAAGTTTAATATATGCATATAAACATCAATTTACCAAACGTGAAAAAACAAAACATTTTCCTCTGGGACTTGCAAAAACAACGGGAAAATTCTTTAACTTTCTCGTTTGATATGCAATTTAAATGTTGACATAGACGTTTATTTCAATAGCATAATTCATTGGATTACATTAATTTAGTAATATTTTGTTTTCTTCAGGTTAAAACACGGCATATTTAATCGAGTTTCATAAAATAAGCGTACATAAATATGCAGTATATTATTTTGCATATTAAAAAACAGCTAACCTTCTTGATCGACGATGATCTGAGTTTTCATTGTTTTCCAACTCTTTTCCCGGCTTTTCTGGTGTTTTCCCCGCCGAACCAGAGTTTCCTTTGGCAGAAGATTTTTTCCGGGCCATAAGTTGCAGTTTTTAGTCAACTCACATTTTATTGTGCCCGCAATGCGCTAAATTTCACACAAAAAACAAGAGGTTTTTGAAAACTCAAAATTTCCGCCATTTTTGACATTTTTCAGTGAATGAACTGTGACGTCATAATGAAATGAAACCGACCAATAGTAAAGCAGTATTCATATGCATTGTTCATAAACGTAATTCATGAGCAAAACACAAACGAAAGCATTGCCTTGATATTTGATATCACAGTTTTCGTGTCGAGTTTCTGTTCAAACACTTCTTCATTTGGGAAGTTACAAGTGATACACAAAAATTGGTAGACTTGAGAGATTTAAAACACGTACCTAAAGCAGGGTACTAAAAGCCTAAAAAGCTCAGCTAGCGCTTCGTATTTTAGCACACTTCTCGGAATTTCAAATCGCTATTTATAGGAGAAGGCCCTGGCGGAGAAGAGCACGCTATAAATACAATAGTTGCTAGTTGCTAATTATATAAATGATCTTCTTTTGTCAGCGTCGTCAAACATGGCCGCCATGACGTCAGGTGCAAACCAAAAATAAATTATATATTCATTTTCGTGTACGATATATTTAATTACCACAAAATGTGTCCAAAATTATATAAATTACTACATATACTATAATATATTAGTCGTATTTACAGTTTAAAGGTATAGCAGGGTGTTATAAATCCGCCTACTCACGTACTGAAGGTGGCTGAAAACAGGATGTACACGTACTCTTGCTATCCGTGTGCTTACATTTTGCTCAGGTACTATTATTTCTGAAAACTGTATGTTGGTCGTCACATGACAATTTAGGTATCTCGAGCTAGAACTGGAGTCCACAAAGTGAAGCCAGCTAGCTTGGTGTCGTAATATATAACCGCGAAACAAAAACAATTGAAAGAGACTGGAACTGACGTCCACCAGCTCATCTTAGCAAGGAGTGTGCCAAAATTTCGTATTTTGACTTCGATGAAAAAATTATGTTATGATTTTATGAACTGAAAACTCGATTAACGATACTGTCTGTTGTAACAAAACTAGATTTAGCTGGGAAAAATGGTATAAAAACGATTTACGACCTTCAGAGCTATTAGATGTCAATAGAGAGCAAGAAATGAATGTATTTGAATCTATAGTCTATCTTGACCTATACACTCACGCTAGATCTGCTGAACCGTACTGATAGCGGGCGCATGTACGCTCAGCGTACCTATTTTTAGACCTAACTAGAAGCAGTTGCGAAAAATGCAACTATAGGCCCTCTGGCAGGAATCGAACCTGCGATTCCAGTGCAGTGCTCTAACCAACTGAGCTACAGAATCCAGTTGTTGAGCATTAACTACAGATACATGTATAATATAATGGGGTGATGCCAGTTTGAAGATAATATGGGTAAATAGATTGTTTGTCATCTATTTCCATACAACTGATAGTAGATCAGTTTTTTGCCGCAGGTTCAATTCCTGTTAGAGGGTCTATGGTCTAAAAATTTGTATAAATTTATGTTCGAAAATTTCATCTACAAAAAGCCATCTACTACTGGGTGTTTAGACTACCAGATTAACCAATCAGATGCGTACTAAGACAGTGGAAGTCAGGTCTGAACAGTGGGTCTAAACCTCACTATTGCCGTACCTCCGTGACGTAAGTACGCGAATTATCGCACCTGAGCTATATACATCATTTGCTTCTGAACGTATTTTCGGTTTAACGAAGAAATGATGCAACCGAGGCGTACCCAAGGAAGGCAGAGAAAAAGTGGAGAGGCAGTAGCCTTCCTTCAGATCTGTGGATTTCTATAGGTAAATGCGGTTATAAACTGCAATTTCGACTCGAAAAAATATCGTAAATATCCGCTCATAAAGGCGCACGCGGTTATTTGCAAGGGAATAGGGAAACGTTAAAGCAATATTAAATTAACCCATTGGGTTACAATGCGCCGTAATATGCGCCCAACTTTGTTGTTTTACTTCGTCTGAGAACGCCAGACGATTTTACTCATCAAGGGTAGAGCACTGCCACTCATATAGGCTTATTAAACCTATATTATAATATTTCCTATAGAAAATACCAAAAAAACATACACAAACTAATTTTTGTTTTATTAGTACATAACTTCTAAAATCTTATACAATAGTCAATTATACTTCCAATCAAATTGTACTTTGCGCCTGTGTTCAATTTTTTCTACATTGAAACTAAAATATTCTAATAACTATTAAACATTTAAGAATTAATATGTTGGCCTCTTTTATCACAATGATACACAAAAGTATGATTGGCCAGCTGAAGGCCTGATAATTACGGATATGCAGGGGTGGATCAGGCCTGATTTGTCAGAGGGGGTAGAGGTTTTCCAGAAGGGGTGCATCACGATCACTATGGTAAGTTTTCCCCAAAAAATATTTGAAATTTGAAGCCCTGAAATGCCATTCCTGCATTCCGAGCACTACGTTTATTCATTAAATTTGTCCTCACAGTACTTGTATTTCGGACAAAAATTAAGAAAAGTGCATAGTTATATGGTAACCTGCCATATTGGTGCTCGAATATTGCATATTCGAAAACCAATCATTTCAATATTAGAAGTACGTAGTATTCACAACTCAAATATGGAACACCACAGTTTTCTTCGGGGGGGGGGGGGG
>CACRXK020002690.1:19751-33747 GCA_902702795.2 Paramuricea clavata
CCCTGCACCCCACCAGTAGATCTGCCCCTGCTGATATGGAAAAGAGTAAATATATAATGTATGGGTAAATACCAGGACTTTAGGCATCTACACTCAATATAACAAATTTTGAGTGAATTTTATCCATTTTATTTTATCAGACCTAAAAAATGCAACTATGCAAAAAATGCAACTATGCCAATAAATCTATAGTGTCAATACCAGGGCCGTATTAATCACGTGGCAGATGCGGCATATGCCACGGGCCTCGCGCTTATGGGGGCCTCGCACTTTACTGCGCCACGCCCATTTTTACGAGAACACGCCTATTTTCTATTGGGATACGCCCATTTTAGGTGCCTCGCGAATTAGGGACATCGCGCATTTAGAGCCCCTAGGATTGGCAGTTTACCCCAGGAAAATATACAATACTCGTATCCATGTAATCTCCAGTTGCGCTGATCTGTTATATATGATCCTGTTTATACTTGTTGACCCAACAACTGGGCCAGGCAGGCAATTGTTTATAAAGGATGCCATCAATTGAAATATTGAAAGCAATTATTTAACAATTTTGTGTGTCTTTGAATTGCAAAGGTTTTCATAATGGGAGGGGGGGGGGGTTGAGGGGCCTCGCGCTAAAATCTGCCGCGGGCCTCGCGCGATGTTAATCCGGCCCTGGTCAATACCCAATGCACAATAACAAAATGCCCAACATGAATTATCTTTTTCTTTGATACACTCTGTATAACTTCACCTTAGTTACAATTTCCCCCAATATAATCAACCTATTTTAACACAACCTTATATATATAATTATAATATATAGGTAAGGTCTAAAAAAAATACCTGTGGTTCCAGTTTCATATCATGAAAAAATTAGGGTCGATAGGTTGGAAATAATTTTTTAAAAATATTTTTTTCATGGTTTTGGCAGTTTTTTGCTGGGCGATTTTCGGTAGAGTCTCAACATCAATATTAACTAGAGATACGTAGGTTCCTATGGACGAATTTAGGCAATTTGGTTCAATAATTAGTGTGACAACATACGCCATTTTGGCACGCTGTATGAGCAGCCCACAACCACCTGGAGAAAATAGGGTCACACAGCCAATCACACTGAAAAAAATAATAGGGTCGGCAGAAAAAAATAGGGTCAGTCGGTAAACCGGGACCACAGGTATTTTGTTTAGGCCTAACTGAGCGTGTCTAAGTGTCAAACTTATACATATTTTTTTGTGGAAGGTAAAACTTGAGCAACTGCTCCGTACCTGGCTTCATTCATGGCAGGAAGATACTCCCATGTAGAACCTCCCATTGTAAAACACTCCACTGAACTGAGATCTTCATCTTTCTCAATCACACCTCCCATGACTACAATGGTATTTCCAGTAATAACTGCACAACATTCATATCTCTTCTCCAACATGGATGGTAAAGCTGTGGTCTTGCCCGTCTTGCAGTCATACATGAAAACATCATTCACAGCTTGATTTCTTTCATTACACCCTCCAAGCACAACAACTTGATCTCTCCAGCGAACAGTTGCCATTCTCGTCAAGCGATGTGGTAATGGTGGCATCTCCTTACATTCATTCTTCTTTACATCAAACTCCAACACACTATTTAAAGGATGATCAGTACGATCTTCTCCTCCAAAAATCATGACTTTACTTTCAAATATCTCAGCACCATGACAATCTCGTTGCTCAGGCATTTGGCACAACTTTTTCATAGTGACAGGTGAGGTAAGTTGCAATTCACTGATCATATCAGACCGTCTATCTTGGTTATAATCATATCCACCAATGTGAATCACACACTGTTGGTAAACAACAGTTTGATGATCAGCACTCAGATAAGGAAGTACTCCAAAACATTTCATCCATTTCAAAGACAATTTGTTGAGATCCAAGGTCTCTATTATCTTACTACGTTCTCCCCCAACAACAAACAACTGATCATTATAAATAAATGATGAAGCTCCACAATGCCCTTTATTCATTGGTGACACTTCAAACCAACCATTCTTCTCCCAGGAATATATTTCCACACTTCTACTAGTTGCACTAAGAACCTGACCAGCACCTGCAATCAAAATGTCTTCCCTTGGTGTCTTCAACATTCCCTCAGTCGGAGATGGCAGTTTGTTAAGCATTTCAAGCATATTTAACTTCTCTAACACTTGACTCATCATCACTTTGACTTCGTCCACGTCTTCGTTCACTTTTGAAAGACTTTCTTTTACATCTTTTACTTCTTTCTTAACTTCTTCCTTAATTTGATCTTGACTGTTCTTTACTGCTTCAACTTTTCCATCTAGTTCCTTTAAACGTCCTTCCAATTTCTCCACAACCTTTTTCACTTCAACATGATTGTTCTTCATCTCTTCATTTGCTGTTTCCATTTTCCCATCTAGTTCCTTTAAACTTCCTTTCAATTCCCCCACAGTCTTCTTCATCTCTTTATTTGCTGCTTCCACTTCTCCATCCAGTGCCTTTAAACTTCCCTCCAATTCCCCCACAACCTTTTTCACTTCATCATGATTGTTTTTCATTTCTTTATTTGCTGCTTCCACTTTCCCATCCAGTTCCATTAAACTTTCTTTCAATGTTCCCACATCTTCCTGTATCTGTCCACAGTCATGACACTTCATTCTCTTATGTCGACAAACTGCAGTCTCATGATGGACTCGTTCTCGCTTGTTGATGACCATACCACACTCTGCATTTGAACACAACACAGGAGCATAGTCACAATTTGCCACATGAGTTTCGAGATCTTCAAGACAGGTCAACTCAGCACATCCTCGACTGGCATGATCACAATTTATCTTGAGCTTAGACAAATAATTACTCGCTAAACGCGCCCTACGAAGCGTATCTACGCTCAAATGCTCACTACATTCAGGACAAGTTTGAGAGTTTACACGTAGGTGTTCACTGATACAGGCAAGACAAAAGATGTGTTCGTTATTTCTGCACATCCTTGGTTCTTTGAGAACATTGTAACAGATAGAACAGTGAAAATTTTCGTCGACATCTTTCTCAAACCGAGAGTCTTCGTAGCCATATATTTTCTCTTTTGTCGGACAAAAAGCCATTCTTTACAGTTCACACAGTTCCTACCTCATTGTAAAAACAGAACACGAATGACCTTTCTTTTTAAGATTTATGTTATAAAAATATTTCACGCCACCTTCGATTCTGTGACCAGCTTGACCACGAGGGCGCAAGAATACGATGAAGCACCGCCCACATGCGTGCCTGAAAGTAGGTTTTGCTGCCTTAAAATTTGCAGGTGGGCAAAAGTCAAATCCCCGGGGTCCTCACTATGGTCCTCAGCAATCTCGTTCCCAGAGTATGCCTGTTCGCGGGTTAGGTTGTGCCACAACCTAACCCGCGAACAGGCATACTCTGGGAACGAGATTGGGTCCTCAGCGACTACAATACCCGTCCCCCGTACACGTATATGACAGGCAAATTCCCGACCCACGTGAACTGTCTATTAGACAAATTCCCGGGAGTGTAAGGTTTGCTCGCGGGCTTTGTTCTAAGGCTTGATTGGGATATAATGTATATCCGGAACAACGGAATTGGCGAAGCGTAGCAAGGGATAAAACGCGGAAAAAGGATTTCCAGTATTTTGATCATTCAAGGTGGGTATGAAACATATGCACATATGCTATGAAATCAGCTAAGCAAAAGGTCATCACATCAACTTCCTCAATTGAACAAATAAGCTGGCAATATTTCTTATACACAAAATGAGGCGTATATATATCATTTCGTTCATACCTGAGTGGAATTTTCCTTCAAATGTGAAAAAGTTCAACCCCAATTTCAAATTAACACTCATGTCATGATTCTCAAAATTCAACTGTTCGTTGGAGAGTTCAAGTAGTTGTGCTTGGAGGGCGGCGTAATAAAAGAAATAAAGTTCTGAATCAAGTTTTCATGTATAACTGCAAGATAATAAATATATCTGTTTGTTAGTTCATATAATGCTATATATATCTTATATAATTTTGTAAATAGTTTTAAAATTCTTTTCTGTATACTTTTCGCATTAATATCATTTGATACAAAATCCTGTTGATTTAGATAAAACTTAGTCCCATTAGTCCAATCATGTTTCATGTTAAGACATTTCAGGCGTACACATCGAACTTAATTACGGTTCTGAATACCTTGAGGGGCTTGGAAAGGTCATATGGTACCATATTTATGTTATAAGAGGTCTTAAAAATTACATCCGCGTACCAACGTGGTACGAGGCTGAAAAAAGAAGTCCCAGACCGTAATATCAGCGAGGTGTTTGGACTCGAGATTTTTGCGCATCTCGTTCGATACAACTAATAGTAGATGCGTTTTTTTGTAAAAGGAATTTTCGAACGTAAATTTTTATACACTTTTAGACCTAACCAGGAACTATATATAGGCCCTCTGGTAGGAATCGAACCTACGATTTCAGTGCAACGCTCTAACCAACTGAGCTACAGAATCCAGTTATTGAGCATTAACTACAGATTCGTGTATAATATAATGGGGTGATGCCAGTAGAATGTAATATGGGTAAATAGATTTTTTGTCAACTATTTCCATACAACTGCTAGTAGATGAGTTTTTTGCCGCAGGTTCGATTTCTGCCAGAGGGTCTATGGTCTAAAAGTGTATAGAAATTTACGTTTGAAAATTTCATCTACAAAAAACCATCTACTACTAGGTGTTTAGATTACCATATTAACCAATCAGATGCGTACTAAGACAGTGGAAGGCAGTGGAGGTCAGGTCTAAACCTCACTATTGCCGTACCTCCGTGACGTAAGTACGAGAATTATCCCACCCTGAGCTATATACATAATTTGCTTCTGGATGTATTTTCAGTTTAACGATTTAACGAAGAGATGATGCAAGCGAGGCGTACCCAAGGAAGGCAGAGAAAAAGTAGAGCCTGTAGCCTTCCTTCAGATCTGCGGATTTTTATACGTGAATGCGGATATAAACGGCAATTTTGACTCATGCAGGGGAATAGGGTAAACTTCAACTGTTTAAAGCAATATTAATAACCTACATATTATTTTATAAATAAAATTTTGAGAATTTTGCCTATAAATGGTACCCGACTATGATAACAAAAATGCAAAATTTCAAGCTCACATTTAACAAAAATAAGCAATACCATTAGAATGTTCGCAAAGAAGTATATATAGAAATTTTTAAAGCACGTAGTATGATTTTCGTAGCCAATTTTGAGCTTTTAATGCTCAAAGATATGGAAAGTATACTAATTTAGTAGCCTCCTCCGCAGGCATCGCCTTTCGATTATCGGGCAAAATTTCATGCAGGCAAAAAAATTAATAGTGGCGATGCCTGCCAAAACCTAGGCTCAGATTCCAGCCGTTGTGTTCTCGCCACTCGCCCAGTTAAGTGGGCGAGTGGCGAGAACACAACGGCTGGAATCTGAGCCTAGCCAAAACCCAAAACCCGAAGACTTTGGACCAGCTATGTAACCCTTGTGGACCGGCTATGTTACCCCCACCCTCATGGGATTAATTGTTCATATCAAAACTACTACAAAATGTCAAAAGCTGTGTTACCCCTACTCCCATAGGATACGATCTTTTTATATTCAGACACAATTCGAAAAAATATCGATCGAGCATATCATTTTTATGTTGCAAATTGAAACAAATATGAATGAAACATTGATTATTTTGCACTTACAACGGATGGCCGGAATTTAACGAAATACAGATGGTCAAACCACGCCGAAACTATGTAAATCGTATCGAAAGACGAAGTGTGAAATGTGAATGGAATTTATAAGAATTTTTGCAACCGTTCAATTTATATTTGGTCTGTATCCTACATGCATATAACATCAATATTAATACTTTTGGGAAATGGAATACTCTAGAATGCAGATGGAGTGGTAAACGTCAAAATTTCAACTGGATAATGGATGCTCTTGCCTCTTGGAATTGTCGATTGCTGTTACACACGTATAGTGGACGTGCATGACATTGAAACTGGTTTGTCGACACAAATTTTGAGATATTTCAGCAAAGAACAAACTTCAAATTTACAATCCCATGTGTTTTTACGCTGTATGTTACTATAGCGAGAAATATCTCGGGGATTTGTTGAGTACATGTACAGCATGTAAACAACTATGTAAACGCTGAGTAAACTGCTTAGTGCTGACTGACAGTGCTTGTAACACAAATTTCAAGCAATTATTGTGCAAGTTGACCAAATGTAAGAAGTGTTTATATATTCAGTAACTATAAATCAAGCAAAGTTATACAATTTATATTGTTGCTGTATTATGTTAGATGTTATGCTCAAGATTATTCTACTGCATTACTGCATGGTATTAACCAGCCTGCCATCCAGCTGCATGACTAAAATTTTAAACAGCCATCTAAAAATTTGGATTGTCACTTGTGTCAAGAAACATGCCTTTACGCCACCAAAAGAGATACACCTCCATGTGTAAATAAAATAATACAGGGATCGATCCAGCATGATCTGGTAGGGGGTAACCTGAAGTTCAGGCCCTAATTTGAAATAGGGCCTGACACAAAACCTGTCTAGACCGTGGGACGCCCACATGTTATTTTTAGACACACATGCAATATGATTGACAAGTGTTGTAGATTTCGTTACACAAAAAAATTATATTCTCATGAACATGTCCGCAGAGCATTTTGCTTTTTAATTAAACTTAAAAATTCAAGGTACTTTTATATAATTAAGAGTCAGTTTCTCTATTTAACCGAACAGGCGAACAGCAAACAAAGATTTAATTAGTCAGTTCTGTGCACGGCTTGACTGCCAAGCTTTCTCAAGGTCTCAACTTGCTGGACGCGGATATACTCTAACGACTAACGGGCTAATAACAGCAACAATTAAATTCTCAATCATACCACGAAGAAGGCGATGTAGCTCAGAAAACAACGCCGGTAGGACCTGATATTAAAAATAAGACTTTTGCCGGCGAAGCAAGTTGGCAGAACATCTTGGCTGTCAACAACAAGCTTTCGAATACAGGACTAGTTTGGCTGTTCTTTCAGCGTCGTGTGTGTCCAAAATTCGTCAAAGATTTTGATGAAGCCCTTTCAAAATACTATTTGTTTGATTTATTTTCTTCCATAAAGCATAAAAGAAAAGAAATTCGAAGAAATCGATAATGGAATTTGTTACGTGCGTTTGACCTTTATATTAATTCTCGCCTTGACCGAGCTATTTTTAAAACTGTTGTTTATGTGAACTTGCAACCAATCAAAATCCTTCATGATGCTGATCAACCAATCAGATTTCCCGTCCACCAGGTGGACGGGAATCCCACACTTTAGATAGGTTTTGTGTCAGGCCCTATTCTGTGATAGGGTCTGAACTTCAGGTTAGGTAGGGGGCTGCTCTGCAGTGGTGCCGCCAGCTCGATAATTGGGGGGGGGGGCGAATATTCATATATTTGTGTTCACAGAGCATAAAAACAATCAATTTCAAAAGAAGTTAATAATGCAGAACACAAAGATATGAATATTCGCCCCCCCCCCAATTATCCAGCTGGCGGCGCCACTGAAGCTCTGGTACAGAGTTGTGTCGGTCATGTGTGCCACTCACCCATCAACAGACTACATTTGAATTTGAATTGTTGTTCACAGTTTGTTTATCATCATGTTATTGCTCAAATTACTGTATCTAATTTTGTCTCTATTATTTTTTGCTTTATCATGAAAGAAGCACCCCCTTCACCCTCTCCTGTCAGGGCTTGGAGGGTGCATCCCCTCTAGTAAATCTGCAACTTGCAATGCAATTTCTGATAAAAGGCAATGTGATTCAAAAATAAGTCACAGGGAAATTGTGAGCATAGACAACAGTTTCCACTACTTTTATTTTTTTATCCCATTTTCATCCTTTAAAAACATGTTATATTGTAAAGAAGGTGTCAGCAAAACAGAATGCTGGCCATGTCCAATTATGTCACTATTTTTTCTGGCAGGTTATGACATGCTTGATCAATGTTGTCATTGACAATGGTTGCTTGTCCATGTGTTGTAGCCTTGAAGCTGCTAATTGTACAATGTAAACCTTGCTGTTCACACTTTCTAGGATGCAGCAACTTAGTCTCCATCTCAGACATGCAAAATAGCACCTAGTTTCTTGCATACAAATCCTGACAATTCAACATCTTCATTTGGATTAAAAAAAATTTTAAAAATTATTATTATTATAATCATCTACCATGTTATTGTTTAACTGCTGGATTGTACAATGTAATTCACATCATGCAGGTACTGGACACTAGTGCACACATGAAACAAGACATAGTATAGTAAGCAGGGGCGTCACTAAGGCATCAACATTGGAGGGGGGGGGGGTTGTCATGTTTTGATCAATATTTAATAAATTTTTGACCAAGTCGTAAACCCGGAAATGTTGTCGACAGGGGGGGGGGGTAAAAAAATATTCCAGACTGATATAAGCATATTTATAAATTTTTCGACCAAAATAAGCAAGGCTTGCCAATATTTAACCACAATTTACCAACTTTGTCCTTAAATTTTAAGCAAATATCAGTTCCATTTTGACAAACTTTGAGCAAATACCAGTTCCATTTTGACCAACTTTGACCAACGTTTCAATTATCGGGGGGGGGTTACACCCCCCCCCCCACACACACCCAGGTAGCGACGTCCCTGATAGTGAATATAGTAAGTGAACCCAGCTAATTTTAGATTTCAGACAGTGGCGTTGCTTCACTGATTGGCATACTCGGCCAATCTGACAACCAAACACCAGACCAAGGCTTTTTCACTCAAATCAATCTGGCTCTTGCCTTGGTTTCAATTAATAATGGGTCCACAATTATCAAGCTGAAATATATTTTATCTTGTTACATTTCTACACATGATATGTAGGGTAATTTTGTCCTGCTTCTAACAACCATGAACAGACAGATTGAACTAACTGTACATGATAATTGTACTATTTTAAGTAATTATGCCAGCCAGACATTAACAATTATTTAAAACACAAAACAACTATAATTGATCCAAAAAAATATTATATGAAATTAAATGCAATTCATTGTGATGTTAACACAAAGTCTATCTTCATAGTGCTTAAAAGATTACAACAAGATTTCTATTTCTATCTACAGCTTATACAAAAATATACGTCAACCTTGATGTTTTCCATTTGACCATTTACAGATATACAAAAATATATGTCAACTGACAACACGTAAATTATTTGATGACAATTTTAATTTCCGGGTTAAGATTCTTTCAATTGTCCACAAAAGCTGTATTCTTAATCGTTTAGCCGCCTTTAGCGAGCGTATTAATATAAATTCACTAATTTTCATAATTCTTCACTCCATGCAATCCGCCATCTTGGATGACAAATCCCTCCCCACGTGCATACCCTAGAGACGAAATCGCAGCGCAAGCAAGATGCGCAGAACGGCTCAACCATGTCGGGTTTTGGCAGGCATCTCACCGACTTTCTGAAGTATGTGAACTACGAGATGCCTGCGGAGGAGGCTACTAATTTAGGTTATTAACTATTGCCAACTTTAAGCTCCTTTAACTCAACACCAGCCATAGGTAGCCCAACAATCCGCACGTCATGACGTATGATGAAGTAGTATACGTCATGACGTATGATGCAGTAGTATACGTCATGGCGTGCAGATTGTTGGGCTACCTATGCACCAGCTTGGACATTTTCACTACTTGCTTAAATGTCTTATATATTATACATTTTTGCAATCTTTCTAATGGTAGTTTATTTTTGGGAAAAGTAAACTTGAAATTTTGCATTTTTAGTACAATATTAGACAAAATTCTCAAATTTTCGTCTATAAAACCAAAATCAAAGGTGTCATAGTATTGTTCACCAAAATGAATGTGTAAGCTACAAGAATGCCAGTTGGCAGCTTGTTAGCTTACAAGTAACAAAAAATGCTATCAGAGAGTATGTTTCAGAATGTTCACCGGTCGTCTACAACTATAATGGCCTGATCATTATTGACATAGAAAAATATCTGTACACCTAATATTTTAAACACAATAACATGCCAAACAGAGATTACCTTTTGTTGAGACACTCTGTATAACAATACCTTTTAACAAGAATTCCCTCTTAAGTGGTAAAAACCAAGAAATTTGACCTTTACGCATTACTGTGAATAAACATTCAACAGTATGTCCAAGTGTAAAACTTACACATATTTTCTTGCGGAAGGTAAAACTTCAGCAATTGCTCTGTACCTGGCTTCATTCATGGCAAGAAGATATTCCCACGTAGAACCTCCCATCGTAAAACACTCCACTGAACTGAGATGTTTATCTTTCTCATTTGCACCTCCCATCACTAAAATGGTATTTCCAGTAATAACCGCACAACATTCATATCTCTTCTCCAACATGGATGGTAAAGCTGTGGTCTTGCCCGTCTTGCAGTCATACATGAAAACATCATTCAGAGCATTATTTCTTTCATCATGTCCTCCAAGCACAACTACTTGATCTCTCCAGCAAACAGTTGCCATTCTCGTCAAGGGATGTGGTAATGGTGGCATCTCTTTACATTCATTCTTCTTTACATCAAACTCCAACACACTATTTAAAGGATGCTCATTACGGGCTTCTCCTCCCAAAATCATGATTTTATCTTCAAAAATCTCAGCACCATGACAAGATCGTGGCTCGGGTATTAGGCACAATTTTTTCATAGTGACGGGTGAGGTAAGTTGCAATTCACTGATCATATTAGACTGTCTTCTCTGGTCATAATTAGATCCACCAATGTGAATAACACGCTGTTGGTAAACAAGAGTTTGATGATCACCACCCTTATAAGGAAGTTCTCCAGGACATTTCATCCATTTCAAAGGCAATTCATTGAGGTCCAAGGTTTCTATTGTCTTTCTATATGCTCCCCCAACAACAAACAACTGATCATTATAAATAAATGATGAAGATCCAGAATGCTGTTGATTCATTGATGACACCTTAAACCAACCATTCTTCTCCCAGGAATATATTTCCACACTTTTACTAGTTGCAATGAAAAAGTAACCACCTGCAATCAAAATGTCTTCCCTTGGTGTCTTCAACATTCCCTCAGTCGGAGATGGCAGTTTGTTAAGCATTTCAAGCATATTTAACTTCTCTAACACTTGACTCATCATCACTTTGACTTTGTCCACGTCTTTGTTGACTTTTGAAAGACTTTCTTTCACATCTTTTACTTCTTTCTTAACTTCTTCCTTAATTTGATTTTGGCTGTTCTTCACTGCTTCCACTTTTCCATCCAGTTCCTTTAAACTTCCTTCCAATAAATCCAATTTCCCAACAACCTTTTTCACTTCAACATTATTGTTCTTTATCTCTTTATTTGCTGCTTCCACTTTATAATCTAGTTCTATTATACTTCTTTTCAACGTTCCCACATCTTCCTGTATCTTCTCTTTCCTATGTCGACAAACTTCAGTCTCATGATGGACTCTTTCTCGCTTGTTGATGACCATACCACACTCTGCATTTGAACACAACACAGGAGCATAGCCACAATTTGCCACATGTGTTTCGAGTTCTTCAAGACAGGTCAACTCAGCACATCCTCGACTGGCATGATCACAATTTATCTTGAGCTTAGACAAATAATTACTCGCTAAACGCGCCCTACGAAGCGTATCTACGCTCAAATGCTCGTTACATTCAGGACAAGTTTGAGAGTTTACACGTAGGTGTTCACTGATACAGGCAAGACAAAAGATGTGTTCGTTATTTCTGCACATCCTTGGTTCTTTGAGAACATTGTAACAGATAGAACAGTGAAAATTTTCGTCGACATCTTTCTCAAACCGAGAGTCTTCGTAGCCATATATTTTCTCTTTTGTCGAACGAAAAGCCATTCTTTACAGCTGACAAAACATTGCTTCCCTTTCCATTGTAAGAACAGAATACGAATCTCACAATATAAAATGTCTAAAATTCTACAGCAAATTGAAACATTTCTGCCTTCTTTTTATATAAACTGTTCTAAGGTTTGCCTGCAAAGCAGGCGCTCGCGGGCTTGGTGCAGGTTTGATTGGGATCACGGACGCGGAACCTGCCGAAGCGGAAAAAAAGGGTAAAACGCGGAAAAGCGATTTTTAAGCATTTTGAATTCAAGGTGGGTATGAAATGAACTTATCAAACGGTCATCACAGCAACTTCCTCTATTGAACAAATATGCTGGTAATATTTCCTATACACAAATTGAGACGCAGATCATTTCGTTGACGAGTAGAAATTTTCCTCCAAATGCGAAACGTAGTATACAGCTACCCCAATTTCAAATTAACAGTCGTGATTCTCAGAATTCACGAAGAAAAGGAAATCATTAAAGTGGTTCGTAAAGCAACTGGTATATCTGACACAAAATCCTGTTGATTTACATAAAACTTAGTCCCATCAGTTCAATCATGTTACATGTCTGGATCAAAACATGTCAGACGTACACATCTACCAACTTAATTACGGTTTCCAATTCCTTGAGGGCTTGGAAAGGTCATATGGTACCATATTTATGTTATAAGAGATGTTAAAAATTACATCCGTGTAGCAACGTGGTACGAGGCTGAAAAAAGCAGTCCCAGACCGGCAGACCGTAATATCAGCGTGGTGTTTAGACTCGAGATTCTTGACCATCTCGTTCGATACAACTAATAGTAGATGCGTTTTTTGTACATAAAATTTTCGAACGCAAATTTCTATCCATTTTTAGACCTAACCAGGAGTAGTTAATGCAACTGTAGGCCCTCTGGCAGGAATCGAACCTATGATTTCAGTGCAGTGCTCTAACCAACTGAGCTACAGAATCCAGTTGTTGAGCATTAACTACAGATTTGTGTGTATAATATAATGGGCCGGGTGATGTGAGTAGAAGGTGATATGGGTAAATAGATTGTTTGTCATCTATTTCGATACAACTGATAGTAGATGAGTTCTATCCGCAGGTTCAATTCCTGTCAGAGGGTCTATGGTCTAAAAATTTGTAGAAATTTATGTTCGAAAATTTCATTTACAAAAAAACCATCTACTACTAGGTATTTATAGACTACCAGATTAACCAATCAGATGCGTACTAAGACAGTGAAAGGCAGTGGAGGTCAGGTGTAAACCTCACTATTGCCGTACCTCCGTGACGTAAGTACGAGAATAATTATCGCACCCTGAGCTATCTACATAATTTGCTTCTGGATGTATTTTCAGTTTAATGAAGAGATGATGGAAACGAGGCGTACCCAAGGAAGGCAGAGAAAAAGTGGAGAGCCAGTAGCCTTCCTTCAGATCTGCGGATTTTCATAGGTGAATGCGGTGAAAATCGGCAAATTTGACTCGAAAAAATATCGTAAATATCCGCTCATAAAGGTGCATGCGCTTATATGCAGGGGAACAGGGTAATTAAATTAAAGCAATATTAATAACCTATACATTATTTTGTACAGAATATACAAAATACTGTAACAAATTATAATTTTCATTTTATTACATATTATATTCTAACCTCTAATACCTTTATATACAATAGTCAATACTTGCATCAACAATTTATCTAAAAACTCGAAATATTTTAGGGACTGGTTGCATGAAACACTTATAACTATGTTTAACCACTATTTTGTAGTTTAATAGTAATTCATTCTAAAATACGCGATTAACCCTTCACACAACTTTCTATGCATTCAATACAGTCTTAGTCATTATTATCTATGTCTTGAAATTAAAACATAACTAGCTATCAATACCAAAATAAGAATAATTTGGATACACAGACAATAGTTTCACAGGCAATTACAAATGGTGGGAAAATGTGATTTCGACCAGCCATTTAACCCATTGAGCCGGTTGCATTGTGCCTAATGCACCCTATTTAATTGCGGTGCCCAGAGTAAATCAGAACCTATGGCTATGCACAGGGACGCCGGAAAGTCGATAATGGGGGGGGGGGGG
>CACRXK020002691.1:0-25321 GCA_902702795.2 Paramuricea clavata
ACATGCATATACATATACACACATACAAATACTAACAGTACACATATTTTCATACATATACATTACGATCTTTAAGGTTCAAGTTAGACTTATGTTATGAAAACAATTCATAGCAAACCTATTTCTTTAAATTATTTGACATTGCGGAAATATAAGAGTTTCTAAAACGATTGGTTCGTATAGTAGGACAATCAAACGCACGTTCTCTCCTCAGGTTGTAAGTGGGATTGTGTTTGGGTGGCAGTAGTTGATAAAGCTTGTGGTCTGGGTTGGATACTATTGTCTTGAAAAGTTTCTCACACAGTTTCTGACGCCTGTCTTTGAGAGAACTAATATTATGCTTGTTAAGATTGTTCGTATAAGATGACCCAGGAGATATAATTGAAAGCGCTCGCTTTTGAATGCGTTCAAGATCGTTACATAAATATGCAGGTAATGAGTGGTGGAATACGGGTGCACAATACTCGAGAACTGGTCTGATGCAAGTACAATAAAATTTTAAGATATGGTCAGCAGGAATGCTTGCACGCCTAAGCAAAATTAGGAAATACAAACGTTTGTTAGCTTTCTTCACGACATAGTTGACATGGTCAATCCATTCCAGTGAGTTAGACACCATGACACCCAATATCTTGGCACTGCTGACTAGCTCGAGTTCTTTGGAATTGATGATGATGGTCTTAAGCTGATGTTTCACTTTCTTAAAGTCAACTATCATTTCCTTACACTTGTCTTCGTTCAACTGGAGCCTGTTGTTTTTACTCCATTTCTCTACATCAGACACTGCACTCTGCATTTGGCTTTGGCTATTTCTTGGGACAACCTCGGTTAATGTCGTGTCGTCTACGTACTTCCACGAGTGCCCTTCGGATGGTTTAAGGTCATTGATCATGAGAAGAAATAACCATGGTCCTAATTTTGTACCCTGTGGAACTCCAGATGGAACTGCACCCCATTCGGAGAAGCAATCGTTGGACAGTTTGACGCGTTGCAGCCTGTTCGATAAAAAGTCGCATACCCAGCGAACTACACTACGTGGAACATTCAGGGAAAAGATCTTTTTAACTAGGATCCGGTGATCGATGAGATCAAATGCCTTCCTGTAGTCTAGCAACACCATCCTTACCGCTGCACCTGTCCCGTCAGTGGCAGAAGCCCATGTATGAATCATGGAAATAAGGGCATGCGTAGTAGATGATTTTGGGATAGCGCCATATTGGTTGGGATCAATGATCTCAACGACGGCAGGGCCAATATAATGTCTTACGATAAAGTCCTCAGCTAGTTTTGATAGAGACGGAGTTAGCGAGATAGGTCTGATGTGCTTGGTAATTACAGTCACAGGTTTCGTCTTTGGTAGTGGTGTTACATTGGCGTACTTCCATGACAGAGGGAGGGATTGTTCAGCAAATGAACTGTTCAGAATAACACAGACTGGGTTCGCGAGAAACTCGGCATAATCTTTAAGGAGCCAGTTCGGCACGCCGTCTGGACCAGAGGCTTTTCGAGGATTTAGCCTGACTAATGCTGAGTAAACCGAAGACTCATCAAGCGTTAGAACTTCCGAATCATTATCAACGGGAGGAAGACTGTCAAGTGATTGATATTCCTGCATCGGTTCTAGAAGGGCAGTATTTATAAGGTTGGCGATATCCTTATTTGACTTTCCATCAAGTCCATCAACATGTAATTGGGCGCGAATATTCTCGGTTGGTGTCGCTGGGATCATTCCCGATAACTTTTTAATCTCGTTCCACCACTGACTTGGCTTAACATTCATGAGGTTCGCAACCCTCGAGGTGTAATATCTGCTTCGGAGCACTTTGCGTTCACGGTTAACGATGTTGCGAAGTTGGCGGAATCGTTCTTGTTCTCCTTGTTTGTAGGCTTTCTGGCGTAATTTGATGAGCTTTTTGAATTCGGGAGTTACCCAAGGAGGATCGTTAACATGTAATTTAAAAGACTTGAGTGGCATAATAGTGTCTACGCCAATTTTAACAAGGTCAAGAAACAGTGTTAGTTTGTCATCGCATTTATTAACAAAATTGAGAACGGACCAGTCGATAGAGCTCAGATATCTTCCAAGTTCTTGTCTTCGACTTGAACGAGTATCTCTTCGAGTAATAAAGCGATGGCTAGAGGTGAGCACAGTTCTTACTTTGGGCTGCAGCAGTAACACTGAATGGTCAGATAAGCCAAATGGTGGAAAACTCTGCACCGATTTTTTGTCATAAAGGTTGGGCATGTTCGTAACTATGAGATCGAGTATCTGCTGGCCTCTTGTTGGAGCACTGACGAGCTGTTTCAGTTTGAATTGCATGAGAAGTCGACTGATATTTAAACGATTAAAGTCACCAGTGAGTAATATTCCACACCCGGGATAACGTCCTTCAATAGTTGTCAATGTTGATGTCAAGTATTCCAACATCGCCTTATCGCTGGCACCTTCAGGGTAATGAGTATGGTACACAGTGCCAATAATGACACAGGGAATTCCTCTCGGTAGTCGTGCGGGTCGATTACTAAGACCTAGCCTGCGTGCAGCCTCAACCCGAATTTATTAAATATCGGCAAGTTAATAAATTCGGGTTGAGGCTGCACGCAGGCTAACTGAAACCTAAAGATTCACAGTTTTCTGAGAGGGAGAAAAACCGGAGGACGGACCTGGAGGAAAATTAGATAACGAACCAAACTCTACTCACTTAATAAGTTTTTAAGCACAGGAAAGTTACTTTGCAACCTCAGTACATCCTATTAATTCAACCTGCAATAGCAGGCTTAGCATAGCGGTAAGGGGCAATACATTAACCGCATCTGCATGTTGTCACCCATGGTTCCCTGGTGATAATTTCGAATCCAATCACACTACTCTAATTTCTTTGATCTTGTCAACATGTATTTGTTCGTCATTAAGAGAAGTGATGGTCATCGTACAAATTTCCTCCGACAATCCTAAACCAGTCGAAAGCCTCAAAGCAAGCAATCTTAAACCTTACCAGGCCAACACACAAGATCCATACATCACTGCTTATTTGAAAACTGATGCTCTGCCTTTGACGTTCGTGATTGGTGATGGAAAGGAGTATAATTCGGAAAAACAAAAATACTTCAACCAACCTCTGAAACAGAATTCAAGTTATATTTTGTTCCTCCGGTTTTTTGAAAATCAGGTAAATTCTGTAAATACAGAACGTTTTTGTTATTTTGGACGAAAATTTTTGTTCGTATAGAAAACTTGATTAATTAATATTGTTTTTTAAAGAACTCGTACTACTCAACAGAATGGAGCAACACTACTAGGACGTTCGTAAAACCTCCAGGTAATGATTTCCATAGGACCCAGCTTCGAATACATTTAAATGAGAAGACCAAACTAAGAGTATTAGTATTCTTTATATAATTTTTCATCCTAATTAGTATGATTATATAATTGTTCACCCTATATATATATAATTAGCATTTTTTTGTAGTCGTATTTTAAGCTATTCAAAACACTCGTTGTCGTGTTTTATCAGACATAAAACGCTCGGCTGCGCCGGGTTCATAATATTGCTTCTCAAACGAACATGCATGCATTTCAGTAAAGAGAATGGTCGTTTATTACCGTGATAGCAAGACAATGATACGGTTCTGGTTTCCTTTGTGTTTTGCTTATGAATTATGAATAAGTTTGTATAGGTAATAGTATGGTTTCTCGTGCAATTTGGAAAAACACGTGCACGAGTGAGTTTTTCAAAGACTATCAAAATTGCACGAGTCCGAAAGACGAGTGCAATTTGAAGTCTTTGAAAAACTCACGAGTGTATGTTTTTCATATTGCACGAGAAACCATACTATTACTTATTAATAATATACATGAAAAAATTAACGGCAGCCATTTTTTTACAAAAAAAACCGCCAGCAATGCATTCTTGCCACTCCTAAAAACTCTTAAATGTTTGGGTTTTTCTGTATTATTTCTGCTGTAAATTGCTGTATTAGTTCTTTGTTATTGTTTCATATTTTAAGCCAATCAGAAAGCCTAAATAATCAATGAAATTTGCACTGTATTTCTTTTTTTGGCACTGTATATATTTCGAAAATATTACACAGCTAATCAGAATTGAGAATTTTTTTATGTATATTATTAGAGAAGGAATTGTACAATATTCTATACTAACAATGTAGTGAAGTATGTTATGTTGCAGTACGGCACAGTACAGTACAAAACAACACAGTACAGAACAGTGTAATAGTATGGTATAGTATATACACATGCATCAGAGGTTGCACAGTTGAGCTGTTTCACAAATATGTATCACAGGCTAGCACGATATAATAAATTAAATTTTAATTCATTGGAACTAACCATTGAAATTCTGTATGAAAATTGTATATTTAAACTATAGCTCCAAACATTTCAAAAATCATTTCTACCAGTCTTAAAATGTACACTATCTCTTGGTCCATACCATCAACCAGCAAACCATCCGCAAGTACTATGCAAACTACAATACCAAGGGAAATGAAATCTGTCAGTGTTGCTGTTGAGTTCGATAAACCAATGCATTACCCAATTCCTCCTCATGTCAACTGGCTTAGATACACTTACTTATCGTAGACATTCCGCATGCCAGAAATTCATTAATAGAATGAAATCCTACGATTACTGTTATAACAACCCTTTAGCTAACATTTTAAAATGTCGTTCAGTGTTTGTCTGAATACTAGAGATTCTGGGAACATCAATAGAATTATGTGCATGTTTTGTTACTGTTAAACATTTTAACTCTTAGATAATTGGTAGAACATTATTATCGAGATAATTAACTAACTGCCGATCGTAACTGATTATTATTTATCACCCTTGCTGTGATATTAGCTTATTTAAATACCTATAGCTATGCTGTTTCGGCTTCAATGCGGTCTATTAAACCAATTATTATTATTATAACATAGGCTCTGGTTGAGTTTCCAGACCATATCTTTACTGACTATGTTGGTACAGTACGTAGTTTTACAGACAGCGTGCTCTGATATATACATATACTAGTGTCCTTTTCAACATTTAGACAAAGCATCTCCAAATGACACCAGCTGTGGAACAGAATGGTATATTGTTGTCGTAACATTGGTGTCTGGAATTATCATTGGAATTCTCCTTTCCTACATTGTGTCGTGTTCTCGTCGTAAATTTAGAAGAAGGAGACAACCTCGATCAAACCATGAACCAAAGACAACTGAAGCTGATACAACTTATCAAGAGCTTGATCTTACAAAAATGAACACAGGAGATAATTATCAGTCGTTGAGGGTGAATGCTGAGGAGGAGTCAACATATACTGAGTTAAACCAAACCAGAGATGTAGAGGACAACTACCAATCTCTAACTTAAACTTGGAATATTTAATGGTGAAAGGTAGCCTCCTCCTTTTATTCTATAGGGGTAACCTTTGTTGCGGTTCTTGTGGTGGAGACGCCATTTTTGTTTAAAGTGAAAATAGAGAGGGCCGTCAATCGATAAATAAAAATAAAACCAGACCATATACTGGGTTTTTTTCCAGAGATTTACAGTAATTGCGACGACTATAGATTCGTTTCTGAAACAAAATTAGCTTTACTGCTTGTTGGAACCTCAGGTGTGCAGCTTATCTGTCTTATCCTATTGCCGCACTACTAGTTTGAAAAAAATTGAAGCATCGGCGAGTCTTGGATTCTCTGTGGCTGTTCTTTTGGACGATGTAGAATGTCGTAGTTGCAAATTGCAAAAGAACACAAGTTGCATGCCGGGTAATTTTTCTCACATGGCAACTGGATAACAGGTCATGATTATTCTGTTCCCCGGTTATGATTTTCAAAAAATAACCTGTTATACTAAGTTTTTAACACTGATGCGTGAAGAACTCACTTGCAATATATATCAGATTCTAACTACCATGAGGATATTACGCTGAAACAATAATGACGAGTTTATAATTTCGGTTTGATGAGATACTAATTTCAATGTGTTTTCTGTTTTTAGAGCTACAATCTTGGACATATTATTGATTGGCATGAGACTACCTTTCCCCTTTATACAAAATTCGATAGATTTTATGCTAATATTTCCTTGCCAGGGAAAACTATGCCAGCTTTTGGACAAGGAAAATTTCGGCTCGGACGTGTGTACGACCGCCAAGGAAAACTTGACAAGTTACAAGAAACACTTCTAGGTTTTGGCAAACAAAAGGCGGTAAATATGTGAAGATAAATATTTGACAACATTCTGTGCAACAAAACTTTCAAAGGAAAGTGTTAAAGGAAAACTCGTTCACCCTACACACGAGAACGTAAACTTGTCAAGGAAAATTTGACAAGGAAGACTCTTTAATCAACTGTTCTATATAAACATGGCCATAAAGTGTATCGAAAACCGGCATATTGTATACCAGGATAATACAAATATCAGGCCAGAGTATAAGCAGCATATATTGTGCTATTATGGTACAAGTGTACTTGTCACAGTAAAGGGGGGGGGGCGGGGGGTGAATATAGGTTTGGCTAGCGAATATTTTACACGGATTTGCGGATCTTATTAATTCAGCGGATTGCGGATTTATCTAATATTTTGGCTCGGATTGTGGACTTAGCTTGCAATTTAGTCGGGATCTTGGATTGTGACTTAATAGTAGAGCTTTTAGCGGATTCAAATTAGGACAAGACCATTGTCGGATCGCGGATTTTGCTTCAAATTTTGGGCGGATGGGCAGATTGTATACCCCTATTCACTCCTCCCCCCTCCCCCCAGTAAAAATTGTCAAAGTTGCGTACAGACGAGCAAATAAAACTTGCCACATAAAAACTTCTCATAGAAAACTTGCTCGTCTGTAACCGGCTTTAAAATTGATCATTGTATTAAAAGCTTGCTTATTTACTTTTATTTCCAAATATATTTCGAAAGGTCGGTTTCGTTTCAGCACTTTTTGTTTTGAAAAGGTTTAATTTCGTTTTGCTAATATCACTCATTAAACTACTTGCTGCATAAACCATGCCATGCAATGGCAATGCCTAATTGTTGTTGTATACTGTGAGTCCAGCCTAGTCCCTGGCCTTCCAAGCGCGGGCGAGTTACAGGCTGTCGTAAACTTGCGGGCTTGTTGATTTCCCCCTAAATTAATGAGGCGGAAGTTTCGGACGTTTCGGCCCAGATTGGGGTTCGGGCAGCGTTACCATGTTGACCGTCATGGTCAACTTGCCCCAAAACAGTTGAGAACTTTAATTAATTATAATATGCCTGGATTACAAATCTTTAAACATATATTATATATATATATATATATATATATATATATATATATATATATATATATATATATATATATATATATATATATATATATATATATATATATGCCAACTTCGATTAAAGAATTAATTTGAACCAAAATTTGTGCAATATGTGGCGATAACAAGTTGGCATTATTCGAAATGTCTAATTACGGACAATATCATTAATAGTAGTAGAAACTATATTATATATATTTATTTCACAAGGAACAATTTATTGAATGCAAATACCAAATTCAAATAACTCACAGCGATAAGTAGTTTTAAAACATACGACAAACAACGTAGCAAAATATCTAATAAAGTCAGGAACATATTTTCCAGTTGTATTTGATAAAATGTTTCTTCTTTCTGTGATTTAGTTTCAATTTGCGTAATTTGAATCAATATAATGTTGAGATTATGTTAGAAATCATTTTTACAAATCCTCCCAAACTACCTTTAATAGTTTTTGAGATATTTGAAACCGAAATATCTTGCCATCCGCCATCTGGTTTTATAATTAGATCTAATTAAATGACGTCACAACCAGGGTAGAAATTTTAAATATTAAAATATTATCAGTGGAAAGTTTATAGCTTGTGCTTTAATTTTACTGATAGGCAATAGTAAAATAGGATTTATCATTAAAGAAGGCATGACAATTACTCACGATACAAAATATTGTTCCCTGATTGTGACGACACGCATATCCGACGACAGGGTCGGTAGATTGGCGATTAGACGTGGTTAACATGGTTGTAATTCTAGACGCCAATCAGGATTCATGAATTCCAGCCAATTAAAAAAGCTGATAAACGTTAACCAATCATGATTGAGTATATAACACTGTGCTCGCAGAAGTCCGCATTTGGCTTCTTTTTGTTTCCGTGAACAAAAAAGTCGTTTGCCCTCTTTTGGTAGGTTTTGGCTACTTTCTCAACGGCATTTGGCTCCGAGCCGGAACCAGTGGCAGGAACGCATATCCAAGATGGCGGAATGCATAATGTCAGTGTTTCAAAGGAAGGGTATATATCATTTATACCAAGAACAATATAGAAAATCAGTGAAATGGTTTTGAACTATATTGAATTATTCTTCCAAATGGGAGAGACTTATTTTTTATTGCTGCCAGTCCCTCTAAGTTACTTTTTATACCTTCCTTTGAACTACGCTGTGTATCCATCTCGGGTTTTTTTTCGCAGTTTGCACTATGGCTATAACATAAGCCTGTTTTCCGCAGACCTCAGTTATCGCCACGGTTTGTGGCTTTAAAGTTAGTACGCCTGTTTTCGGCATACCTTGCTGAGCCATTATTTTGCAGCATTAGGCTACATAAAATTTTAATACTGTGTAGTTTCATGGATATTGACTTGACTGACCGTCTGAAATTCAGGCTAAAGCTGTATCTCGGCTGTAAGCCGGCAACCTCAACTGATCCTAATAAAATCAGATTTGTAAGTTCAACCATATCAAACTTTCGTAATACAAAAAGTAGTTTCAAATTTCACGGCTTCATATTTCACAATATTTGACCCAAAATAAGGCAAAATTTTGCACTTTTCTCGCTCTTGTTTCTTATTCACAAAGAATTGCGCTCGGACACCTCCAAAATCATAAAATACCGTAAACTTCCGAATATAAGCCCCCCCCGTCTATAAGCCCATCAAATTACTAACGTTCACACCATTCCGTATATAAGCCCCCCGAATATAAGCCCACCCCTTCATAAGCCCACCCGTATATAAGCCCATCACACTATAATACCGGTAAATTACACAAAAAAATCCACTACATTGCATTAAATTTCAACTAAGACTATGTCTACGGTATGTATTTATTTAAACAAAGGTTATAAAGGATTACAAAACACTTGACAGTTCGTCCCGATTTTGCCTCAAGGAGTCACGGACATATTTTTTGTGCAGTTTCGGTCCGTAAATATAGTACGTGTTTTCTTACTATTAACCTAAGATGTGGTTCGTGTATAAGCCCCCCCCCCCCCGTATATAAGCCCCCCAAGTATAAGCCCCCCAAGTATAAGCCCATCAAAAAAGGCTTATGAAATTATATAAGCCCAGGGCTTATATTCGGAAGTTTACGGTATAGGCCTTCAGACGTCCTTTGAACGTGTTTTAACGAGCAAAAAATGAAAACAAAGCCCGTCACTTTTGGTGTGTTTAGAGGCGGTTGCGCATATATTTAATAGTAATTTACACTACGCGCGCGTCATCGGGTCAGGTAAATAGGCTCTAGAGCCCATTTGCGCATGCGTGTGGCACCGGACACCGCCAAAATCAAACTCCTCGTGAAATTTGCTACATTTTGGTATAAAATTTGATGTATTTATTTGCGAAATAAGTCCGTCAACATGCGTGTGAAGCTAGGTTATATTTTGCGGTTTGCATTCTCGATAGCTACGGCGTTAGCTGAAGCAGTAAGACCGAATACTGGAGAAGTATCTTCGACTGAAGCTCTCTGCCTTTGTTCGTACATCATATAAGCAAGTAAGAGTATGTATTCATTATTTTACAAGTTGACTTGCGGAATTGCGGCAGATTTTAGTATTTTTTTCTGGTATTTATAACATAGTCGAATTATATATAGGCCTATTACGTATTAGTTCTAACACAAGTAAGACAGTAAGTGCTCTTTCTCTGATTTGTAAATACGGCCAAATAGGTTGAAAATGCGAGACGAAGACGAGCTTTTTTAACCAGCTTGTCTGTATTTAGAAATCAAGAAGTGGCTTCTCAAACGAATCAACACTTTTACTTTAAGAGAAAGCAATGTGCGCTTTGCTCTGTCTACCATATTTATTAATAAAGAATGCGCGCATAATTGCAGTGCGAGACACTGGATACTAGCTTACTCAAATGTTTGCGTTAATAGGATGAAAGTTTGATATTGTCTAAAACAATAAATCCCAAGATACAACAACCAATACATGAAGGAGAAATGTTTATAATTGGAAATTTATATCTTTCTTAATAACATATTATAAAGTATACTGCAGCAATTAAGCTTAGCTTTTTCTGCTAATTGATCAAGAAAAAACTGTACAAAAAGATCATGACAATAATTCTAATACTGTTACAAATTATTTAAGGACTTAGTAAAAATATTCGTGCATTGATATCGAGCTGCTGCCTATACTTTCTTACCGCATGAAAGCTACTGACACGCAATGTAACACGATCCATCTGTTTCCAGGAATGGTTTTTTGTTCGCGTCTGGCCAAGAAAGAAGTGCATCATAAAAGATTGAGTAATACCATAGGAATTTAGCATAAAGGCCGTTTTTCACTTCAACCGTATGGTAACGTTAGCGCAGCATTTTCCGGCTTTTGTTTCGAAATCATTAGTTCCACTCAAGTGCTCAGAAACAAAGAAATACTATATTCAGTAGTTTGTAAGGTATTGTTTTAAAAAACCCACTCGTGACCTTGTCATTGAACTGCATGGGGATTAATATATCATCAATAAAAAAGACAAGGGAAATTTCATGATCTTGACAAGATATGGTAAGTGCTATGTAATCATGCTTCAGACGAGCAATCTACATTGAAAAAAGTCCGTTTAATTACCATTTATTTTGTTTAGCCGGCACTGAACAGCGGAAGTATCACAAATACTCGTGATGTTTTCGTCTTTCGCCTTCGCTGTTTCACTTTACGAAATCAACAACAGAATGTCGTGGCTATTTCATCGATGGTTAACCTTCTTTGGCATATCGTTATTGGTGTTTAACGGTAAGATATTATAGATACGTTATGTGGTATTATTCAGTGAAACACGAGGAGATATACATGCAGTACTGTATATAATATACCCCACAAAGGTATTGTACAATGCAAGTATATTTAATCAGCTTACGATTATCAGTATATTATAGCATGTAGTTTGTTTGCATACATTGCTAAAACATCAATTGAACTGCATTGTGATTTTTGGCCCTGAGCTTGAGGATTGCTTTGAAGTGGCTATATCTCCTGTTTCTTTCGAATATATAATATCAGTATAATATCCAGTGGCGCCGGCAAGGGGGGGCGAGGGGGGGCAGCCGCCCCTCCAATATTCTCCAGAGTGGGTTTTGGATTTGTCCAAATCCGATGTCGTAGAAGGTGCGGTGTGTAAATATTTGGTTGTCAAGTGTACGGTTGCGTGTAATGGCCAAGGAAACGAAAGAACGAAAGCCGTCTTTGGTTGATTTATACCCCGAACTTCTTCAAGAACCCGAATGCTTCCCCAATTTGTCAAAAATTATTAAGATTGCCCTTACTCTCCCTTTGACATCAGGATCTGCTGAGAGATCATTTTCCAAGCTGAAAATAATAAAAAATCGCCTGAGGTCGACGATGAGGCAAGATCGACTAGAATCGCTGATGCTCATGTCCGTGGAATCTGACATTTGTCGGGGCCTCGACATCGAAGGACTTGTTGAACGATTTACCGACGCAGCTCCCCGAAGATGGAACTTGTACTAAATATGTATTATAACATTAAATTCTTCATTTCATTCTTGGTTTTATTAAAAATACATTTGATTCATATATTGTATGGAAATCAATTATGTTCCGATCTACTAAAAAAGTGATTTATTAAAACCTTTATGTTTCTCTTAAAGTGCCTCCAAAACGCAGGAAATGCGGTTTTAGACACCCAAAATTCAAAATTTTCTCGGGGGGCATACCCCCGAACCCCCCTAGTAGGCTCGTGCCTTTGGCACTCGAATGATTTGCCCCCCCAAAAATAAATCCTGCCGGCGCCACTGATAATATCCTTATGTCGGTCGGAGTCGTATGACCTTTAGACCTTATGTGGACGACCGGTTCAGCCAATTAACTTCAAAACCGAAACAAACTTCTCGGTAAATTCAAGACCTGATAGCATTTTGATAGCATAGGGATGCATAGCATAGGGATGCAACTACATGAAAAATATAAGGAAAATTTCGACGTTTCGAGCGAAGTCCCTTCGTCTGGAGTTACTGGAGTTACCTAACTCCAGACGATAAGGGCCTTCGCTCAAAACGTCGAAATTCTCCTTATATTTTTCAGTTATTTGCATCCCTACCAAGAACAGCTTGTTCATGTTATTGGTACTACCTACAGTACACTGGCACAGACAGTTTTGATATATAATACGTTTGCTGTGTGTACATATCGAAGCTAAGAGCCTAATAACATATGGCTCAATATACTTTCAGTCCGCTTGAATCATGCTGTGACATCGACAATCCGATATCGGGTTAATACTGTATAGTTACAAATCAAAGGTCTTTGTTTTATGTTGAACTGTACGTCACCGTGCACAAGTTCCGTTTGTCTCAACTTAAATATTATTCTACCCTGGTTTAGAGGCAGAGCCTTTGGAACCAGGTAATATTATTCATCGTGGTTGCACGTTTCATCTCGGCAATATCCCTAGATTGGACGGTTACAAAAATACAATAAGCTCAATCACCGTGACCGTGCACAAATTAACATAAACTCAGATAAAAACATACAACAAACACTTCTATTTAGTTTCCGACCATCATATGATATTCATATCTTGATAGACTATGACGTAGACGACTATACCAATATCCGGAAAGTTTGTGTAACATTTCACTCTAATTTTGAGTGGACTGAAAAAGCGGAATTTTTAACATGGCATGGTGGAAAAGACGGAGTGTGGAGTCGGAGTACTGAGTCTGACAACTGAAAAATTGTTTATATATGCCCCCATCAAAATCGAATCTTTAGGCAAAATAAACATTTTTTGACAGACTCCGCGTTTTCCACTTTATGCCCCCGTAAAGTGGAAAACGCGGAGTTAATTAAAATTGAATCTTTAGCAAAATAGACAGGGCTTTTTTAGAGACTCCGCGTTTTCCACTTAATGCCCCATGATGAGTGGAAAACGTGAGTCTCATTAAAATTGAATCTTAATAGCTTTAGGCAAAACAAACATTTTTGACAGACTCCGTACTCCGCACTCCGTCTTTTCCACCATGTCTTTTTAACATGCGATATATACACCTTATAATAAACATTCATGATCAATAATCCAATACCTACAGACTGCATGATGATTGAAAGAATTTCCTTGTGAATTACTTGAAAACAATCTAAGTAAATTACTTTAAAACTAAAATATCGAATCGTCATTGTTGTCATAGCAACGGCAGTTGCGTGAAAATTTTCAACTTTTACTCTCTTAGATAAGATATTATTTTACAAAAGTAAGATGCTTTTTGTTTTTCAACGAGTAATACATGTCCAAAAATTCGTATCTAAATCGCAAGTTTTCAATTTTTAAGAGAACTGCATCGAGTCACCTTAAAACTCTTCTAAATCTGAAACCTAACACAAGTCTTTGGCTTAACGACCGGATTAACCTGCTGGAGTGTAACTACCTGAAAACATATACATTAAAGAGAATTTCGACGCGTTTCGAACGAAGGACCTGCGTTGAATAATATTTAATGAAGTTGAGACACATCCTTGTCCCCAGGCCCAAGCTAGGGCGGCCCCACTGTGAGGGCCGCCCGAGCTTGGACCTGGGGACGAGGATGGTTGAGACAAAGCATTTGTGCACGGTGAGCTACAGTTCAACATCAAACAAAGGTCTTCTATTTTGTGCCTTTGAAGTTTTCCGGGCATCCAGACCTTCATATCTTAATAGACTATGGCTTATCATTAGATTTATCATTGATCTATCATTGATGTACAGTACCATTGATTTATCATTGATTTCCATTTTATCATTAATTTGATCATCAGTTAGTCTAATCATCACTCAAATTTTATTTCGAAATTATCATTGAAAACTTGTATAAATTTTACAATGGCTTAGGACTGAGTGAGTAAATTACTTACAATTTGGAAAAACATACGTACACCAGCGTGATTTTTATCAAAGACTTCAACTTTTGTGCCCGTCCAATAATTAGGACAGTCGGACTCATGCAATTCTGACAATCTTTGCCAAACTCTTACTCGTCCAGGTTTTTCCAAATTAGACTCGAAACCATACAATTACCTATGCAAATTTTAGTGTTGTATTGTATTGTATTGTATAAAATTTGATATAAACTACTGTATAAATGTATTGTTGTTGAAAGCACAACGCACACAAATTATTTCAAATTTATTATGCTAAAACGCTGTCGTTGTTGCTTTAATGTTTATTTTTCTGTTTTCAGATTGTCAAAGTCTTTTTCTCAAGCACTCCGACTCTGGAAAGTGTATTACAGCATCGGAAGAGCTCGTGTACGATAATCCAACTTGGGCGTTCCCTTACTTTGTTGTAATGACTGACAACTGTTTGAATGTTAGTGCACAGTTCCGTTATCTCGATAGCGAACTGTTACACAATATCGAGAAGAAGGGAACGTTGATGTCTACCGGCACACATGTTGACTATCACAGTCGTTGGGCCGTGTATAAAGGCGTAGCAGCAAATGCAATAAAAACTCAAAACAGGGCTGATTACCGTTTAAAACAAACAGATGCTGGATCTTTATTCTTTTACGACACGAGCGTATGTGCTGAGCCTTCAACAAAATATGTCTTGCGGACAGGGACTTGTGACACAGAAAAACAAAAGTTTACTTTCGGTAAGTGAAACATGTAAGAAAAATACACCTATATTGTCAAAAGACAAAATAGATGGAGAATTAACTCGCTATTTATATCACCAGGTTCTTTAGGGCTGTACGTTAGTAAAACTAGTAGTAAAATAACATAGAACATTTCTAGATTAAAAACCAATGAGGGGGGAGGGAGGGGCGGGGGCCGCTATCAGTAACTAGGATGTTTCTCCGGAAAATTTTGAAAAATCGAGGCTTAAATTATCTGACTTTGTGGGGGTTTCAATAGCCAGCAACTACAAAGCGTAATTGAACTACATGTAGTACATATACTTCAGTGTAGATGTTTTAAAAAAGCTCACGCTTGTTGAAGAGAACTATACTTGAAATAATTAAGCCATCCTTTCTGTTGATACCTATATGTGAGCTATATACATATGATATATGAAATATGTTTACGACAAAATCGATTTTAGGGAGGGACTAATTAAGCTATACCTATGAAAAATTTTATGGGTATATAATCTCCACCCAAAACCCCCTATACTACTTGATATCAAATTTCACTCTAATATAATATAAAGTGAAATTAAATATTATGCGTTTTTCTTAGCTGCATGCATCAATTGGGAACAGAAGATTCGTACTCTACTTTATTTTAGGTTCAGTAACAGCCTACAACGCTAAAATGGAATATGTTCATTGTTCTCCCGAGCAAAAGATGGTGGTGAAGAGTGCAGATTATGGAGACTTTAATAAGGATGGTGTCTTTAATGACGATCAAAATTTTGATACAACGTGCAGCAAGTTAACCAATTGTCAGGTGAAGTCTCTTTGTGGTGGAAAAATATCTTGTGAGCTGACCATGGACAACAACTTACTGCCAACTCGCTACTGTTCTGATATTTCAAAAGAAATTTACACCAAGTACACTTGTGTGGATAGAAGTAACGTAAACACTATAGCAGGTATAGTGTATTCTGAGATAAATAAATATTTGACAGCATTCAAGATCCATCCTGGACTATTAACTAAAATCCTCTACGGATCTACCGTCTAACATAATGGAATACAGTATCCAGATCACGGGGTCACCCACGGATAACCTCTGTTTTGTTAGCCGGTGACTTGCTACGTAGTGTTTAAATTTAAAACACGACTACAAGTGTTTTGAATAGCTTCAAACACGACTAGTACAATAGATGCCTTCATTATTATTCGTTATATAAAGAATACTAGTTACGATGGACTTTTATATAAAGAAATAAAGAATACTAATGAAGATGAGTTTTATCAGGTATAAAGCTTCTTCACGTGACATATTGTGTTTGACATGATTTGCCAATATATAAGCTTATGAATTATTAATGATGTTGGAAGCAGGTAAGGGAAGATAATAAGTGGGGTGTGCTAATCTGAAGTATATATGGAAAATGGCAACAATGGCTCGTTCAACTACTTCGCCGCTAGTTTCTTTTGCCTCGCAAAGAGCCTCTGGAACCGGGGTACGTTCAATCCAGTCATCCAACAATGTCGATCTACTGTAACAAAGCTGGATGGAAATCAAACCTGATCCAACATCATCTAACTTTACCAAACATAATGTCCCGTTTAAACCAGTCCAACATATTAATCCAACATGCATTATCTCACATTGTTGCCATATGTTGGCCCTGTTTCAACACTATGGCTATACGTTTGCACTCAACCGGATAGCTTTGCGTAGCGACGTGAAAAACACCTATCCGTACCTTTTAGGAACGCTATTTTCAGAAAAATTATTTCAACAGAGATATGTTGTTTCGCTCAGCTTCTGAAAGTTGTACATTCCGTATCGGATAGGTGCTTTTTTGCGCCGCTACGGAAACAGCGATAGTAACTTCTAGTTCAATATTTCGTAATGTTGACTGCTATTGAATACTGTAGTGTTACTCAGGTTTTATATTTTTTTTTTAAATTTCATCCAATATCTTTCAACATTGTTGGTTAAACAGTCCCCAGTAATGATTCATTCGACCAACACTTGGTTCAGCCATTTTAAATGATAAGCAGCTTAATCCTAGGAGACCACAAAATTAAAAGAACGATATAATTGGCAAACCCAGGCATTGGAATTTACGTTTTCATATATTCTTTTGATAATCTTGCCTTGCCAGTTGCCAGCCTTGTTAACGGTCGTATACAGTAGATCTAACAGTTTCGAAAATTATTGATATTCATTAAACTCAAAACTTTCTGTTTTAGCGCCCAACATAAGATTATCGAGATCACCATACGAAGGTTACATCCAAATAAAGGATGGTTCAACTTGGAGATACGTTAAAGAAGATAACTGGGATAAAAATCGTCAGACAATGCTGTGTCAGCACTTGGGATTCGACGAAACTGTTAAGAATGACATTATTTATCGTCAGTCTCCGAGTGGGGTTAAGATGGCAACTGGGGATTTGATATGTTATAACACACAGTCAAGTGCAACATCTTGTTGTATCCAACTTGAGCCTTCTATAGCCAATTCACAAGTTGACATGCCATACGTAGAATGTGAGTATGCTTGTTTTACTGCAGTATAATTTTAATCTATGTAATTACCTTCCACAGAAAGTCGTGTCTTCTCTTCGGTATTACTCTAAGTATTAAGATATTACTCTATGTTGTTTACGGAACTTAGGACAATTAAGGGCCAAATACCAAACATTGTAGCGCAGTGGCCGAAATGTTGTTCTCTAACTACGTACGAAACCAGAGACGGGATGGTAAAGGGTGAGGGTTGTATCACGCTTCATGTGAAGAATTACTGGCCATCACGAGACAATTAAAATCCGTCATTTAAATTTCACTTTTCACGAAAACAAATACTGGCAATTTACGGCTCACGAGGACACCCTTTACCAGCCTCTGGAGAACTAACGCAATCGTCAGAGCACGCGCTTTTAACCTCTGATATCGTGGGTTCGATTCCCGTTGTGGGCGTTACGATATCCATGTGTCAGTCAACGCTCTGCCGAAAGTCGTGGGTTTTCTCCGGGTACTCCCACAGGGAATGTTGACAGGTTTGGTTGGAATTAGCCTCTAAGCTGGGATAAGCCCTAAACCTTAGAAAGCCTTCCACTCGATCACGTTGAGCTGTGTCCTTACCATAGACATCTTATATACACTAGATAGCGCATCTCTTTTAGTAAAATTGAAGCCAAGAATATTCCAGCGGTTACCCCCATTTGAATAGATGGCGGCCATGTTGGTCGTTCCCACTTGCTAATAAACGCTTAAAAACAACAGTAACTTTCATCATTTGAATAGCTTAAAAACGTATTTGGAATAGATTTAACTGAATGTTTAAGTTCCCTGTTTAAGAAATAGACTGAAACATACGAATCTTCTCATTTCATGGGAACGACCTGAGACTGCAATCACGGCTTCAATTTTTGAATTGCAGAATATTTAGATGCACTATCTAGTGTATATAAGATATCTATGGTCCTTAGTTGCAGCTGAGAGCTAAGCTGAATCGCGAAGGATAATAAGCACCCCCCCCCCTGATGATGACCACAATATCCTTATCATATGTAGACGTATATCGTCAAAACGAAGATTAAATTGAAAGTGAAAAATGTTTTCGGAGCGACAATTTTTTGTATTTGATAGAAAAATACTCATACGCATGGAAATAGTATGGATCTTCGTTGGAAATTGTATGGAAATTTTCCGACTAATTGCAATTTCCATACCATGGATATAGTATGGAAATACTGTGAATATATACTAATGGCTTTACTGATGCCAGGAGCGAAACTAGCCCTTTTTAATTAGGGAGGTGTCTGCTAGAATTACCCTGTGAAATTACCCTCCCAAAAATGTTAGCGAGCGGGAGGGGGGGAGGTCGAAAAAAATGTTTCCGGACATTTAAAAAAGGGGCGAAAAAATTTTCCGGAAATACTGTAAACCAACTAAATATTAAATTAAGGGTCAAAAAATTTTTTTCGGACAAATTCCTGTTAAAACATGCATGAAACCCTTATTTTTTAACCAATATCTGTAACATTTAGGTCTATAAATTCTATTCAATTCCCTCTGGAAGCCCTGGAATCTACTTAATAACTCTACATTCTATCATTTAAAATCTTTCATTGCCCTGCCAATCCAGATGATTTGTACTTTGGGGGGTGTTACACCCCCACACCCCGCTCAAGTTTCGCCCCCGACTGATGCAATTGCAAATTATATAGTATGGATTTCACTATTTCTTTCCAGTGGTTCCGGCAACTATTTCTATGAATAAAAATTTGCGTGGAGTGTCGATAGTACGTGAACAACGTTACAGTGTCCTGCTGATTATTTTTATTATAGGTAACATGTGCGATAAACCATTACTCCAAGACGAAACCATGTTTCCTGATTCCATATTTTCTGGCAAAGGTTCAAGTAGTTATAAAAATGCAAGATTTATTAAAAATGGTTGGTGCACCACGACGCGTAATGCTAAATATCTCCTGATTGATCTTCAAAAAGAATATCACCTTACGCGAGTCGTGACTATGGGTAGCAGAAGTAAGCAGAAAAGGTGGATCGGGTCATATTCAATGAAGTACAGTCGTGATAAAAGTCTTGCAAATAGTCAACAGGTAATTTGTAATAGTATTTATATAAAGTGCAAGAACTATTCTAGAGACCTCCAAAAACAGCCGACAATTTAAGAAAATAAAATATAAAACAAAAACATTTTGAAACTAGAGGGCACTCAGAGACTGCATACCTCCGCCTACGCGCAAAATATTGAAGTAATCTATTGTTATTAGAATTTGAATGGCTGGTGCATATATTATGCACGTCCTAATTACGCATTCAGTATAAAGTTTTATTTAATTGACCGGGAAAAGCAAGACAAACTTTTGTTATTTCTCATTCAATTTTTAGCCAAATTCAACTAAATTTTAATCAGTTCTTCCTTAGCCGATGGGAAATGCACTCACAAAATTTCGTACGGATATGTTTGGTATTTCTTGAGTTATCGTGCTCACAGACAAACACACACACATACACACACACACACATACACACACACATACACACACACATACACACACACATACAAACCCAGATGATTACATAACCTCCTGGCGGAGGTAACCAAAGGTATGGACCAAAACAAGACGTAAATTCAGTAATTCAGTTAATGTGACAAAAATTATCTCATTTTGATTTTGGACAATAAAAAGGATGGATCGAAGTATACAGTCTATCTTTTGCAATGTGAATAAGTCCAATATTTTAACCTTTAATATAATATATAATTTAATATATGATCCAGATCGACATTGGTTAAATTATGGATGTCAATGTGCAGTCAGAGAAGATGACAAGGTTATAGGTGTGGCAGCACTTGCGATAGTAATTCCTAATTTTAGTAATTGCTATAGGTTTAGTCCATATGTAGCTGGGTTTCAAGATGTTTTCATTTTTCAACTTTTGTTTCATGTTGGACTATCTTAGAAAGAATGTTGAAATAAAAAATTTCCTAATAAACATTTCCGATTCATTATATTATACATTATATTTATAATCTTCTAGCTGATTGCCTAACTGCTTACAAACCATAGATATCTTACATACACTAGATAGCGCATCTCTTTTTGTAAAATTGAAGCCAAGAATATTCCAGTGGTTACCCCCATTTGAGTAGATGGCGGCCATGTTGGTCGTTCGTACTTGCAAATAAACGCTTAAAAACAACAATAACTTTCATCATTTGAATAGTTTGAAAACGTATTTGGAATAGGGTTAACTTAATGTTTAAGTTCCCTGTTTAAGAAATAGAAAACATACGAATCTTCTCATTTCATGGGAACGACCTGAGACTGCAATCACGGCTTCAATTTTTGAATTGCAGAATAATTAGATGCACTATCTAGTGTATATAAGATATCGATGTTACAAACTTTACCTCTGAGATTTTTGATGATGCCATGATGCATTTCTCAAAAGTTGTATTTTACTAAATGACTGTTCTTCAATATTTAGAACTTTTGAGCATGCAATATGTACTCCTCGTTCTGAATCTATAAGTGTAACTTATAAAAATATCAATTCATTTACGCCTAATACATGTATATAGTCAGAGTTAAGTTTGGATTTTCAAAACCATATACTGTAGTTTACATTCTGTGTATTGACTTTCAGATGACAGGAAACAAGAACGGCTACCAAGCATCGGTAACATCGCTTCATATCTACAATGTGAGATACATAAAAATAGAATCAATCGACAAGAATGACTTTTGTCTTAGAATAGAATTCTGTGGAGAGGGTAAGTTGTATAAAAACAGGATATTTTATCATTCGCGCTAATGCCACTAATGCCGGGGATTGGAATTTGAATTAGGGTTAGGTATAGTGCCAGCGAAAGATTTGTAATTTATTGTTTTAATCAGTTGAAACTTTATAATTATATGTAAAAACTGACATGAGTAGATTTGAAGTCGATGAATGACGTAGACATAGTCCCACTTTAAATATAAAGATGACAACTTCGATTACCAAAACTACTGTCTAACATTCTTTGCTATAACGATCAAGCGCATCGTGAAAGCTCTGTCATGGCCCAATAGGCACAAATACAATACACTTAATATATATCTTAATTGATAGACCTGCCGTTTTTTGGCTTGATCAAAACAGAACATAACTGTAATAGAAATGAACCCAACTCCAAGTAACTCCATATACCGGCTAAATTGCATCAGCGATGTTTGGTGATTTAAGGCGAATTTAGGCGATTCAATTTGACTCAGTGGATCTAAAGCCTCTTTTAGTCTCATGGTATATGGTATCGAACCATAGTTAAATCAATTGTTTGAAAATCATTGTATTGTTTTATTTTAGTCCAAACGCCAACTCCTGTATACGATATTGAAATTATACTATCGGATTACTCTGCAAGTGTGACGTGGAAAATACTTACAGCATCTCAGGACTCCAGCTATATAACACATTATATAATTTATCTCGACGGCGACGAGCTGAAGAAGATATCTCGAGAAATGTATGGAACTGGATTTAATATTCTTCCACTTAAACCGAACACTCAGTATACTGTTGGAATAGAAACTGAAGACAGTTATTCACAGAGAGGCACTTACGTCACTAAAACCTTTACAACTAAACAAGCAGGTAAAGATAGAAGATACTATATAAAACATCTGCTTAAACCCCTCTGACTAAAATAACATCGCAACCAAAGGTTGAATTACGTAATTAACAACTAACATGTAAATTATTACAATACAGTATTAAACAACATTACGATATTAGGATTAAAATTAATTTTACTATTTTAAAATAATTACACATGAAGGGAATGAAAGATCTGCCAACCCTCTTATATAGTCTAGTTGGATGTTCAACATTAAATGAACGTTTCTGACGAATATTATTTTTGGCATCGTGTCTGGGTGGAAGCAGATTATGTAATCAGGTATAATCCATAATAGACCATAAAATGCCAATAAATCTTCTGATGGAACTCTGGAACGCATCAATTGCACCACCAAGTATAACTGTTTAGCGTGATTGATATGTGATTCCATGCCATGTTCCCCAGCTAATTCTAATTATTTCTAACGGTTCATAGCGCTAACGTTCCTCCTTTTAGAGAAAATTTTGCCTCCTCAGTCCTCACCTATGCACTCCACATCTTAATTACATTTGCAATGACTAGATTTACTAATTGGCCATGGAACTTCACGTTATTGTACTTCATTTTATACATATATTTTTAGAACCTTTTACTCTCGTCCCGATATCTTATACAAGTCTAAATGTAACCATACCCAAATCACCGGCCTATATAAAGTAAGTTTACTTGATAATTATTATAATATCTGAATGATAGTGATTATAATTTATTTAATATAAAGAAATCAATTGTGTCATATCTATATTGTTCCATTTTATCAACTTGTAAATAATTTTATCTATTCAAGAAGAAATAATGAAAGCGGGTCGAAAAGTGATGTCCACACGGCCAAACTTCCCCCACGGTGAAGCACACGAGAGCAAAAGAGAACAAGGTCCGTAACGGCCCTCATCCTCGTCCTGATCTTCGCATCTACCGGTCACTACACCACAAGGATACCTGACTATAGGACATGAGATTCAACGTCCATAACGTTGAGGGCTCTTACTCTCACCCTGATGTTGCTTCTACAGCTTTTCTGGGGGCCCTTACTTCCAAGAAACCGCACTTTCCTCCACCCAATTTGGCCACAAAAGATTTGCCTGATTTATTAATTGAGAGTATTCAAAGCCAAAAGGTGGGATACCAGATTCAAACGTCTGTATGCTGGTGTCGCTCATGGCCAATCTGCCATTGTGTACATTTAATGCCTTCGCTTCTTTAATTTCTCTGATTTTATCAATACTTTAAATTCCTTATTTAGAGAAGTGATGGTTATCGTACAAATTGCTACGAAAAATCCAACCCCAGTCGAAGATATTAAAACAAGCAATCTGAAACCTTACCAGACGGACACACAGACCCCCTATATCACTGCTTATTTGAAAGCTGATGCTCTACTTCTAACGTTCGTGATTGGTGATGGCACGGCGTTTAATTATGAAAACAAAAACTACTTCAACCAACCTCTTAAACTGAACTCAAATTATATTGTGTTCCTCAGATTTTTTGAGAGCAAGGTAATTAAATTCTATAAAAAAACTGAACAGAATTTTTTATCCGTAGAAAACTGAATTGATTAATTAGATTTTGTTTTGCAAAGGACTCGTACTACTCGACAGAATGGAGCAACATTGTTAAGACGTTCGAAAAACCTTCAGGTAATGATTTTCATGCATTTATAGGACCCAGTTTCGGATGAATTTAATAACAGTTTCTATCACAAGTGCTGATTGTATACAAACCCATTCGCTTTTCCACTGGTATGTTCAAAATAGAAAACAACAAAGTTCAAGTCAACAGCTGAAACTACAGTATCTGAGTACATTATGGTACACTCCACTGGTCTAGAAATACTTGGTACACTCCTACAGTCTACAGTCTACAGTCTACATGACATTAAATTATCAAACAAAGGTGTACAGACTATATACAGTGTATTAAGATGCAGAAGAGAGCAGTATACACAGCAGTACCAAACAATTCATTTGTAATATATGAATGAGTCATGAACACTGGTTATGAATGAGTTTGAGAAAGAATTGTGTAATACATAGCCACAATCACGGTATATGGTATACCATACTCCATACAAACAATACAATGGAGTAAAGTATATTATGTTGTAGTATGGTACAGTACAAAACAACAAACTGAACACAGTACAGAACACTCATAGTATATATACATATGTATCAGAGGTTGCATTTGAGCTGTATCAAAAATATGCTTCATAGGCTAGCATGATATACTGTAATGAATTAAAATTTTACGGTTTTTATTGCTTAATTGGAACTATTGCTCTTCTAAATTAGATTCTTCTTTCGATGAAAACATAATGCGCACTTGGAAACCTTAAATGCCGTTCTTATAATTTAAGGTGTTCTAAAATTTCCAAGTATGACATGTAAATCGCGTCTAGCTATGTCCTTGTCTTTATAGTTTTGTCCCTTCCGTATTGTACTGTTATTTTTGTCAGGTTGGCTCCACATGGAACTCATGTCTTGTTGGCCACACCTTCAACCATACTTTAAAAATATATAAGCATTCTGCATGTATTGTATTCTTATATGGTTGAAGTAAAGAAAATAAATAACCATTGCAATTCTGTATAAAAAGTTGTATATTTAAATTGAAATCAAATTTTAGAGTTTAAACTATATGGGATAATATATGCCATGTTTGTCTTTTTTTGTAGCTCCAAACATTTTAAATATTATATCTATCAGCCTTAAAATGTACACCATCTCTTGGTCTATACCATCTTTGCCTGACCAGCAAACCATCCACAGGTACTATGCAAACTACAGTGCATTAAATGAGTCCAGTAAAATGCTAAGTATATCAAGGGAAATGACATCTGTCGCTGTTGCTGTTGAGTTTGATAAACGGTATACGTTTGAAATACAAATTGAGACAGAGGCTGGAAGAAGTAATACAACGTCTGCAACTTGGCTATCTCATTCAGGTATGCCATGTCAATGTTACCTTTGGTAATTTACTGAATTAAATTAAGGCATTTTCTATAAGTGCCTCCTCAATGCAGAAAATGATATTTTTTCCGATTGATGGAGCATGCATGCCCCCCGGACCTCTTAAGTTGCATGACCCGAAAAATTAAAGCCTGGCGGCGCCCAGCAGATAACCAACCAAACTCTGCTTACACGAGTTTTCAATCGCATCGCAGTCATCTAACCTAAGCAAATATCCAATCCTCAAGGCTTAACTCAGCATGGTAAGTGACAGTCCTAGATCGTACCACAATTGCCCCCATGCCCCCCCCCCCCC